>JAIUJM010000524.1:0-14911 GCA_026262225.1 Inosperma sp. D86 | reverse complement strand
TTCGGCGGCATCCCACCACTAATTCAGCATAGATGTCACACTGTCCCACCTCTTTTGCTGAAATTTCCATTTCGGCAGTATGGTCACAGGTCACAAGGGGTGCAAAATTGATTGTTTTAGTACAGTAAATGGAAACGGTATGCGACGGTCAATTGTCGCGTCGGTGTACCAATATGTTAGTGAATAGAAATTCAGATCGCCAATGGGGACGCAAATAATAACAAGGCCTTTCCCGTGTTGATAGAGCTAATATAGTGCTGGATATTACCAACGGCAAGGTAGCAAGATCGCCATGATGAACAGGGCCGGTGAGTAGAAAATAATACCAAGGAAGCACCATGATTTAGAGAAACCCCGCGAAGAATAATAGGTCGCAGTCCCCTTCCTCGCCTTGTTCCTTCAATGTTCTAAGTTCAGGTCAAGTAGCTCCTTTCGTCATCTTTTAATCTCTGTGATCTTATAGTCAAACCTTCTTCGGCTTCTAAAGAAGTAGTGTTGTCACTGGCAAAGCCGGTTCATTGAAGATGGTAATTCACCACAGGAGGAACCCTGCCCCAAGAGTCATCGCAAGAAGCGATAGAAATGTTGGAGGACGTCTGTATAAACTTCTCTGGTGGGAAGATGCCCAACGTGATTAGCCCAATGACAGCAAAGATAAGACAAGAGAAAAAGACAGCCATGTGCGGTGGCGATGTGGATGTTGCTCATATTGAGATGTACTACATCTGATGGAGAAGATGAGAGTGCTGATCGAAGAACCAAGTTGAAGCGTTGACAAAGGCAAAAGGGCGCAGAGCAGGATCGGGAGTTTATTAGGGAACAATATGCCAATGCATCAGTGTAAATGGCTACAGACCAACAAAAAAATCCAGAGTTCAAAAATCGAGTCAGTACTGTGGAAGAGCAACTCCGGATCGCTGAAAACCAAACCAAGACAGGTGTTGAGCCTGTCAAAGCCAGATTTGAGCTGCGGGTGAAAACGCTGGAGAACGATAAGGGGAGGTTGGAACGTTGAGGGAGGAGAACGTGAGGTTGCTTCAAGGTTGCTTAGGGAATTGAGTGAGGTTGTTCATTGTTCAAAAGCAGGGGGAGGGCTTGTTTGTGGAGGTTGGATGGATGCAGGGACTTAACAACATTTTGAGATATTTAATTTTATCGGGTCATTTAGCTTTCTTTTGTAACGTGAATTGATTTGTATTACAGCTATTCGATGGTTTTACAGAGATCATCTTTCTTCCTGTTGTGAAAGCCGACGTCTAGTACTTACACGGCGCAAGCCACCTCGTAGTCAACCCAGCAAGGAACGAGGAGCTAAGTGGGTCCTTTAAACGTGTTTCTCCTAGCGTCATATTTCAACATCGCTCCTTAGTATATACGTCTCAAATGAATCCTTGGCGTTGAAGCCACCTCGAGGGTGCGAGTCCATTCTCATTTGGAGTCAAAGAATCTTGAAAGAATCATCAATTTATCACATACACCAGAGTCCATTACAGTAATTTCGTCCAATCGTCCGTAATGCTAACTGTTCCAGTCAGTTCGTACAATCTCGGGTCTCAACATGACTAAACCTTCCCAAACTCTAAATACCTTGGACGCCTTTGGATGCCCTGTTGTTCCGCGTAAATAAAGCCAGCAAAACCTCTTCCATTCCCATTCCTAACCGTCAGGTAATCCCCAAATCGATTCTCACAAACGCCACTCAGCTCTGGATAATATACCATCCGTGTCAGCACACCATTAGAGTCTGCGATGCCCACTGCGCTGCTCGGATTAAAAGGCCCACCCCCGAATGCAACTGCGAGCCCAACATCACCGCAGCCGTTCGTATAGAGACTTGGATAAGCAAATGCAAACTTAGGGTTCCATATCTGCCACTGCTTGATAAGCGCCAAGTTCGGCCACGAAGATACGTTGATTTGAGCAATCTGGATGTGCACGTTTGGAAAGAGGCCACCCTTGGACGTATGCCAGGCAAACCAAACCTCGTTGGTGGTCCTACGGGTGGCCCCTATGATACGGCGGAACGACACATTGAATAGCCAGTTTGTTGTGGAAGGTTTTGGACACAGAGAAACGAAATCGGCTTGACCTGCTGGCCAATTGTTAATGCGGATGTCACTCCAGAAATATGTTGTCCCTGGTGCTGGCCATTTGAACACCGTCATGGTCGTTCCCAATACTGAGTGGCCAGCCCAGAAGGCGGTATCTCCTGGATTCTGTGAGAGACGAGAAAGATATGCGACGGCCCCAATTGTCGGATCGGTATACCACAACGTCACCGATCCTGGATTCTTCAAGGCGGCAATAGGGAGCCGCATAACAACAAGGCCTGTACCGGTGTTGGTAGCGCTTATATAGAGGTGGGAGGTACCAACGGCAAGGTCCCCGAAGTCGAGCTGTCCAATAAGTTTAAGGCTTGTAGAGAAAATATCGACGAAGAGCCACGATTTGATCCCTGAGTTGTCCACGTCGCTTGGGCGAAAGGTTATCAAACGTAATTTGTTGACGTTTTTAACATTTGGCCAGTATTGAATGAGCCATACGAACCGATCAATGGACGGGATGTATTGTACGACTTGGTCACAACAGAATCCATTATCTGTCAAAGGATTGGCTGGACCAGAGTAAACGGTTGGGTCGATGACATTGAAAGTGAGTCCACCATTCGTTGAAATGGAGGCAAACTGGTTAGCGGTAGTGAAAATGACTTTTCCGGCTTTGGCACCGCTGGGTTCGGAGGGCTCAATGCCTTGAGTCCCAAGGATAGTGTTTCTGCCAAAAGCGATGTGCTGGCCCCCGCATCCGTTTGTCATTACATTTTCAGTATCCTTGGTAGCCAACCTGGTAAGATTGATAGCAGGAGACGAAGGGCGGATGAGCAGGCGAGGCTGCCCAGTGACGATAGTAGGGAGGGGAGGGGGCTCGTTATCCGGCCCAGATCGATGCGGAGAAACTCGAGAGGGTGTCCCTTTGAGTAGTTCGACCTGGAGGGGGATTGCAGTAGCAGAATGCTTGCAATTATTACCGCTGCATTGACTACCGTCATCTGCGAGAACACCGCCACTGTAAAAGAGATTGGTCCAGAACGTCAAAAGGATAATAGTGAGGATAGAGATTTTCATGGCTCACCTGGACTTACTCGATGGCAGAATACGGCTTATATACTGATAGAGGTCGCTGCCTACAAATTCTGTCAGTTCCGCTTAATGTACATGTGTGCCCTGGAAATTTGCGGCCGCAATGTCTTGCAAATTTCTTCACCGGACATATTCCAAAGAGACAGGAGGAGCGGCAGCTGCTACGCAGTATCATATCAACGCATTTGTCAGATGCCACAAGGACGACTTGATAGAATTTAAGAAAAAAACTTACGATGATGAGATCCTCGCTTTTCAATTGACAAATGGTGCTAGAGATAGCAGCTAACGCAATGAGTTCAACACTCATGAAAGACTAGCCAAGTCCGAGGGGGTCAACCACCTCCATTGCCTGAAGGATGGTAAAAGGTCCCGAAGTGAGCAATTGCGGTTCTCTTGGGAGACTCTCACATTAGCGATAAACTGACCCTCTCTAATGTTGCAAACCCCGAAAATTAAGGATATTTATACAAATACTCTGTCGTTGTTGCGAGGAGTGCGGGTTGTACCAGATCAGATGCTAGATGTTCGGGATCAACGAAAGATTTTTCCTCCGCTAGTTGTTGCTTTGGTTTATTTGGATGTCACTAAAGTGATTCCGAATGCGTGTATATACACTACTTACCCAATGTTAAAAGATCTGGAATACGATTAATTGTTATGTTCCGGTATACAAATTGTCAAAAAATGTATTTGCCGCTGCTTCCTATGCAGGATGTGCATGTCTGGAAAGCCGCAACCCTTGAATCCAGGCCAGGCAAATAAAATCTCTTTCACAGAGCTGCGGGCGACACCTATGATATCATGGAAGTGGGCACAGTTTATTAAGGGGCTCCTGGACATGGAGAAACAAAATTGGTTTTATCTGCTGGCCAATTATTATTGCGGATGTTACTCCAGAAATATATTGACCCTACTAGTTCTGGACATTTGAACACCTGTACGTTTGTTCCCAATGCTGAGTAGCCAGCCTAGAAGATAGTATCGCCTAGATTCCGAGATAAATGGAAACGATATGCGAAGGCCAATTGTTGTGTCGGTGTACCAATATGTTAGTGAACGGAAATTCAGATGGTCAATGGGGACGCAAATGATAACAAGGCCTTTCCCCATGTTGATAGAGCTAATATAGTGCTGGGTGTTACCAACAGCAAGGTAGCAAGGTCGTCATGGTCAACAGGGCCGGTGAGTCCATAATAATACCGAGGAAGCACCATGATTTTTTGTTTACGACCCTTGAGTGAAAAGTTATTTGGCCAGTATTGAAGAAGCCATATGAATCAATCGATTGGTATTGTACAACTTGGTCACAAGAGAATCTGGCATCCGTCGAAGAATTGGCTGGACTAGAGTAAACGGTTGCGTCGATGACATTGAATTTGAAAGTGAGTCCACCATTCATTGTAGACATTTTTGTTCATCTTGCCTCTGGAGCCGGAAATGTGGCAAATTCGTGTGCGGTAGCACTTTGGCACCGCTGGGTTCAGAGAGATTAAATATTAATCCCTTGTGTTCCACGGACAGTGCTTGTGCCGAAGGTGATGCCAAGCCTATGCCAAGCCTATGCCAAGCCGTGCATCCGCTTTTCATTACATGCGCAGTATTCTTGGTACCTGACCTGGGGAGGTGGATAGGTGGAGACGATGGACGGATGGGCCGACGATGACAGGACAGGAGGTAACTCATCATCCATCCAGATCGATGCGGAGAAGGTGGGGATGTTACTCGGCTCTGCACCGGATTTCAGTAGCAGAATGTCCCCAATCAATGACATAGCATGGACCCATGGCCTGCGAGAATGCTGCCACAGTGAAGAATTAGTCCAGAAAGTTAGAAGGAAAGTATAGCGTAGAAGCTGCTGCTCATCACTCTTCGGACTATGCCCGGTGAAACGGGTGTATTAACTTGCAGGACATTGCGGCTGCCAATATAATTCAAAAAGGTTACAGTGATTAGGTCTTCACTTTTCAAATTGACCAATGGTGCCTGCGTTGCATATTACAGGGTCCTGAAGTGTTTGATTGCGATTCTGTTTGGACATACTCTGTCGTTAGCGAGATAAACCGAGCCCCTGTTGCAAACCCCGAAATCTAAGGAATACTTACACAAATACTCTATCCTCGCTGCGAGGTGTGCTAGTTGTGTCAGAGGACGCTGAAGGTGTGCAGACAACTGGCACAATTTGTCCAGACTGAGATTGTACGCGGTGGCAACTGCGTATATGAACTATTTTTGGGCGCTGCGTACCAATGTTCCAAATTTGGTACTTCCTCCGTCTGGATTTGTATATGCCATGGGCTTTCTGCATTTTGTCCGGATTTGTATATTTTTCCAAAACCGTCCGTATTCGTATATGGCTATTCCCTATCAATGTCAGGGGTCTCCAACCATATACCTCAGCAGCCCCATATTTTATGCAAGGTTAACTGGAAGCCTGTGGCCAATAGATTATGAAGGTTGGTGGTGTGTCTCAGCTTCTCGACAACTTGTAGAGAGATGGTCCTAATTTGCCTCATGTAATTGTGGTCCGAATGTGAAGCCATGCTTTTTATGCCGACTGATGCGATTCAAGTATTCTTATGTGGACAAACCTTTGACAACGGACTTTCAGTGCTCAGATCTTGAAACTTCCAGGATTTGAACATGTAAATGTAATCATTCAACTGCTTAATATCCGATTTAACCTTTATTGAGGCTTACTTTGCTTGAATTATTTCTGAAATCCGCCATGAATCTCTTCTGTAGCTATGATAATACCCCACTCAACGTTGCTTTACTCACTCAGATATACATAGGTATTCCAGCTAATCAGCCTGTCTGCATGACCGTTTCAATCTATGACTTAGAGGACCTTAAAGAGTTCAGGCATCGTTGAATTAACATACTTTGAATAATGTCTTCCATTCCCGGTTTTTGACAAGTGCCAAGGCTCGTTGATTGAAAGGTTTTGCCCAGTCCAACGTACGTGGTTTACACAGGACTGTTAGTGTTCCTGTTCATTGACGAAGTTAACATCCTGAAGACAATAATCTCCCATTTTCCTTGTGGACGTGAACTTTGTCAGGGCCCAAAGACGTTGTATTAGTACTAGTGAGAAAGAGCAATATGATTGTTACTGTCATGTTTTATGAGTGGGTTAATGCCTTCCACGTTGCGGTCGAAATTGTTCCGTTTCCAGTCTCATTCAACAGAGGAACCTCGGTTTATCAAATACAAATGATACATCAATGTCCATTAATTCCAATCGTCCGCACTAATAACTGTCTCTCAGCGAGTTCTTACATTTACATACATCAGAGTCCATTACAGTAATTTCATCCAGTCATCCGCAATACGTGACTAAGTGTCTCAGTGAGTTCGTACAATCTCGGGTCTCACCTCCAAAACTCTATAAACCTTGGATGCCATTGCGGCCCTGCGGCTGTATGTTGTCCCGCGTAGATAAAGCCTGCAAAATTTGCTCGGCCATTCCCGCCCCTAACCGTCAGGTAATCCCCAAAGCGATCCTGACAAACGTTGCTCAGCTCTGGAGGAAATACCGTCCACGTCAGCAGGCCACTCGAGTCTGCGATGCCCACCGCACTGCTCGGATTATAAGGCCCACCCCCGAATGCAACTGCGACCCCAACATCACCGCAGCCGTTCGTATATAAACTTGGATAAGCAAATGCAAAATTAGCGTTCCATATCTGCCATTGCTTTATAAGCGACAAAGTCTGCCACAGAGAAACGTTGATCTGAGCAATCTGGATGTGTACGTTTGGAAAGCCGCCCCCCTTGGACGCAGGCCAAGCAAACCAAACCTCGTTGGCGGTTCGGCAGGTGGCACCTATGATGTCGTGAGACTGTGCACCTTTTACCCAGTTTGTTGACGGGGCTCCCGGACACGGAGAGACAAAACCGGCTGGACCTGCAGGCCAGCTATTAATGTGGATGCTACTCCAGGTATATCCTGTCGCTGAATCTGGCCACTTGAACACCTGTATGGTTGTTCCCAATACCGAGTGGCCAGCCCAGAATACGGCATTGGTTGGATTCTGAGATAGACGTGAACCGTATGCGGAAATTGGGCTGGTGTGCCAATATGTTATCATGGGACCGCAACTTTTTAGCTCGGCAAGAGGGACACGAATAACAACAAGGCCTCTGCCCGTGTTGGTAGCGCTTATATAGAGGTAAGTGTTACCAACGGCAAGGTCGCTGCCACCTTCAAGAGGGCCGGTGAGTCCAAGGTCTGTCGAGAAAATATCGAGGGTGCACCACAATTTTATCCCATTTAATTTGTCGACGTTCGCTGGGGCAAAGATTATCAACCGTAATTTGTTGACATTTGGCTTGTATTGCATAAGCCATACGAACCGATCGATGGACGGGATGTAATGTACAACTTGGTCACAACAGAACCCTGGACCAGAGTAAACTGTTGGGTCGATGTCGATGAAAGTGGCTCCACCATTCGTTGAAAAGGCGGCAAAGTCGTTCGCGGTAGCAAAAATGACTTGTCCAGCTTGAGCACCGCTGGGATCAGAGGGATTAAGGCCATGAATTCCAAAGACGGTGCTTGTGCCTAAAGAGACCCCCGGGCCCCCGCATGTGTTTTTCATTCCATGTTCAGTAATACGCTTGGGAGCCGACATGGTAAGATTGATAGCAGGAGACGAAGGGCGGATAGGCCCAAGAGGCCGCTCAGTGGGAATATTGGGGCGAGGTGAGTCGCCATCCCGTCTAAATTGACGCAGAGAAGGTAGTGAGGGTGTCCCTTTGAGTAGTTTGGCCCGGACGGGAATTGCATCAGCAGAATGTCCGCAATCATTACCGTGGCATTGAGCAAGAACTCCGCCTCGTTCAAGGAGACTGGTCCAGAAAGTTAGAACGATGATAGTGAGGATAGAGGTTTTCATGGCTCACCTGGGATTACTCGGTGGCGGATTGTGGTTTATATATGGATAGAGACCGCTGCCTACAAATTCCATTAGTTGCGCTTTATGTGTACATAATTCGCTGGGTATTTGCGGGCGCAATGTTTTGCAGGGTAATACAACCTCTTTATCGGACAAAGCAAGATAAGAAGTGGCAGCTGCTAGGCTTTATCATGGGACACTAAAAAGTTGAGACGTTTGTCAGGTCCTACACGACTTTGAAATGGTGTTGTTAATAGAATTGAAACAAAAACCTACAATAATGAGGTCCAGATTTTCATGGCTCACCTGAAATACCTCGATGGCGGAATGCGGTTTACATATGGAAAGAGGTCGCTGCCTACAAATTGCTTCATGTGTACATAAGTCGAGTTGAGAATTTGCGGCCGCATTGTCTTGCAACTTAATACTCTTCACCAAGCATATTCCAAGCCACGGCAGCTGCTATGGGATAAAAAAGGGTTAAGGCGTTTTGTCAGGCGCTACACGGATGACCTGAAATGGTGTTGTATAGAATTCAAGCAAAAATTACGATGATGAGATCAGTCCGATTGTAACAGAAATAGGGTCAACCTCCTCCATTACCGGATCCTGAAGAGTGCGATTTCGGTCCAGAGAATGTAAGCGAGATTTGGAAGATGCGTCAACAACAGTTGTTCCGGCTGCTTCTGGGCAGCCTGTCGCTTCTAGGCCAGCTGGTCATGATGGTGATTGACCACAGGAGGAGCCCGGCTCTCAGAGTCATCGTAAAGAAGCGATAGAAATGTTGCGTCTGTATAGACTGGTGGGAAGTTGCCCAACGTGATGAGCCCAATGACGGCAAAGACAAGACGAGAGGAAACGGCAGCCATGCCTGGATTGATCATGATGTTCTAAACATATTGAGTTGTTGGAAGGAAGGATATTTACACCTGATGGCAGAGATGCATATATCTTTCTTATTTTTTCGCCTGTTACTTCCCAAAGCGACAGCTGCAGCGGTGACTAAGAGTTTGAACAGATGACTTGTGTGTAGAAGGGAGTCCTTGTGCTTCCGATCGAATTCGCACAATATATATTTGGTGATGTTTGAATTTTCCTATTCTCGACGACCAAGTTTCGAGTAGGTACTACATTGTCACCAGGGAAGGCATCGAACGTTCGCTGGAACTACATGTTAAAACCAGTTCGGTGGAAAGAAAAAACGGAAAGAAGAGGGGAGGACGTGTGAGTCTTTTGTCGTTTGATTAGTTTATAAATCTGAAACTTTTGACTAGCATCGAAAAAATATGGACATGATGATGCGGAGGTCTACGACTCGAACGAAACCGACTTGTTATTCATGTTTGTATGTGTCACTGTTGCCCGTTTGTTCAGTGTAATGGTAACAGCCTCCACAGTTGAATCCCACAAATGACTTTCTGAAAGCAATGACGACAGTCTGTTGGTCTCCTCAACGCCATTCCATCCTACCTCAACCCTGCCATATTCTCCGTCTTGGACATCCACTACACCATCACCACTGGAAATCCATCAAGTATTGGAACCGCAGTTCCGTTAATTCTTGTTTTGCATGGTCGTTTTGATTTGGATGAAGGAGGAAACAAGGAAGAGTAAGTTTCTTTTGCAAGTGGGTCCTTTTGTATTTCTGAAATTTTTTTACCAGCATTGTTCCATGGCATCTACGAAGGCTCGTCGTTCGGTCTCGATGGAAACTACAATATCTACAGCCCCTACATCTCGTCCGAGAACGTCTCCCTGTCGACCATCTAGCCATAATCAGGATGCGATGATTGCGGGAGCCAATCTCGCTCATCCCTTTCAAATCCTATTTTGGTTAGGATCTCATTCATGGCTCCAGATGAAGAAGCACCTTGGGAAGTCTTCGAAACCAGTCCCGAGAAGAATGGGATGTGTAAAGTTCACTCACTGGAAGGGTACAGACGATGACATGTGGCACTAAGTTGTGAGTTTTTTTTACGAATGATTTTCCTTCTGATTTTTTTAGTATTAAAAATAGAGACGAGTTCACTGCATTCAGATAAGGGAAGAAGAAGACGAATTGATCAGCGAGCAAGAGCTGACATCTTACAAGCCCCAACGGAAGAAGAGGCATAAATAGGCAATTCGCCAATTGAGAGCGCACAGTTGACGTCAAGCCGACAACGGTGACTCTGATGCTGATTCAGACAGAGGGAATCGTGTCAGGAGGGGTGCTTAGTTTTGTTGTGTTGAGGCGTAGTCGAAGAACGAGGATGAAGCTGCGAAAATGGATGATAATTATCCACAAATCTTCACTCGACCGCTACCAAGTGGTGAGCAATGCCGGGAACGTGTAAGAAGAGGTGGGAGTTCAGGGAAAAATGTTCCTTCTACGTTGTCAGCGAAGGATGAGAGGGAAGACGACGAATAGACGGACCACTACAAGTACTACCTCTGTCCTTTGATTCGTTGTCTCGACCTCGACATCAAGTACCTCCTATTCGACCAACCCCGATCCGAGCAAGCATTCCTTTAATCGCCAATGATAAAGAAACCAGAATTGATGCTACACTCTAAACAAACGGATAAACCAACTTCGATACAACAAATCCCATGGCCTTGGTTCTGTTGCTTACGGCAAAAAAGGCTCAGAAGGTGAAAAATCTGGAACTTGCGTGGGGCTTGGGGAAGGCTAACGGGCGAGGTCTTTGGAACGATTCGATATTGAGTTGATGGAGAGGAAACTCGAAGACATGGCAGGTAAAAGAGGAAAGGAGTCGTTTTGAAAGAACCTGCTGCTGGTACAGTGGAAACATGGGTGATGCAAATGGTATCAGTGTCGATGTAAGGTACGTCTTCTTTCTTCACCCATGTCATCGGCCAATCTAATACTGTCCCGCTTTCCCCTCTAGGAAGTCCTCTTGCTATCCGCAAGACTGATCCCATCGCCAACACACCATCTCTCGTCCATCCGCTTTCGACGAACTCCTCAAACTACTAACCTCGACCGGTCACGACCAATAAACGGCTTGAGAGCCGATCTCCAAGTTGTAAATAAATATATGGAAGAGCCCAAGAAGCATTGGAAAACGGGGCCGAGATCAAGATCGAGGTCCCAGACGCCTTCGGTTGTTGTGGTGTATAACACAACGTGTTGGTTGGATATATTCCAGGTCCTTTCTGTCCCTCGCTGTTTGCTGACATTGCTATTTGTGTGGAACGCCCACGGATCTGCATTTTCGCTGTGTGCGTATACCATAGACTAGCACCAAGATATTTGCGTCTCAGCCCGATTGGGGAGTAAGTAATTCTCTATCGCAAAGATGTCGATGGCTAGCTTTTATAAGACAAACAAGCATGTTCAGAAGTGTTTCAGGGACTTGAATAATATTTATAACTGTCGTCGCATATAATTTTGTTTGTTGAATGCGGTTGAATAGACTAACAAGGCCAAACTTTCCTTTCCACGAACCATCGCAGTGGGTATCCAAGTACGCATTGTGTTCAAGGTCTAGAAAAAGGGATCTAACTGATTTTAATAGTGAATGTGATACACAGCACCTCTCTGCATAGAAGTGACGACCATCAAGCAGACGAACTCGTTATCCGTGGAGATCAGTTCCTTGAAAATTTTCGCACCACAGGGGACAGGAATGATATTGACCAGGCCATCACAGGTTACGAAGAGGCAGCGGCTTGTGTGTCGCCCGATGATGCAAGATTAGGGGTGTTCCTTCACAAGATCGGAGTCGGGTATCATGACCGTTACAAGAGATTCGGGCAGTTAGATGATCTGAAGACCGCGATCACAACTATGAAAAACGGTACTTTAATAATGCCAGATGGACATCCCGAATTGCCGCGCCACCTTGGCTATCTTGGAATATCTTTCTTTAATCTCTTCGAACGCAGAGGCGGCCTGGATGACATCTCAGAAGCAATCAAATATCAGCAACGTGCCATGGAACTCACTCCAGATGGACACGCCGATCTGCCAGCCCGGCTCAACAATCTTGGAAACTCACTTTCATGTCGCTTCGAGTGGTCTGGAGACTTGAACGATATCTCTCAAGCAATTAAACATCAAGAACGCGCCGTGCAACTCACCCCAGATGGAGATGCCGATTTGCCAGCCTGGCTCAACAATCTCGGGATCTCGTATTCATGCCGCTTCGAATATTGTGGAGACCTAGATGATATCTCGAAGGCGATCAAAAATGAACGACGTGCCGTGCAACTCACTCCAGACGGACATGCCAATTTGCCAGCTTGGCTCAACAATCTCGGAAACTCACTCTCGTGTCGCTTCGAACATTCTGGAGCCCTGGATGACATCTCAGAAGCAATTAAACACCAACAACGAGCCGTGCAACTCACTCCAGATGGACACCCCAATTTGCCGGCCATGCTTAACAGTCTCGGAAACTCACTTTCATTTCGCTTCGAACGGTCAAAGGATCTGAATGACAGCTCTGATGCAATCAAGAATCAACAACGTGCCCTGGAACTCACCCCAGATGGACACCCCAATTTGCCGGGCTGGTTCACTAATCTCGGAATCTCATTTTCACGTCGCTTCGCACAGTCTGGAGACTTGGATGATATTTCAGAAGCAATCAAAAATGAACGACGTGCCGTGCAACTCGCCCCAGAGGGTCATGCCAATTTGCCGGCCATGCTCAACAATCTCGGAACCTCATTCTCATGTCGCTTTGAACGTTCTGGAGCCTTAGATGATATCTCTGAGGCAATCAAAAATCAACAATATGCAGTACATCTTACCCCAGATGGATATGCCAATCTGCCAATCTGGCTCAACAATCTTGGAAACTCATTTTCATGTCGTTTCAAATTGTCTGGAGACATAAATGATATCTCTGAGGCAATCAAAAATCAACAACATGCTATTCAACTTGTTCCAGATATGCATTCTGATTTGCCTGCCTGGCTCAATAATCTTGCACTCTCATTTTTGTGTCGCTTTGACCAATCGAAAGATCTGGATGATATCTCCAGTGCAATTGTTAATCAACAACATGCTGTGGAACTCACTCCAGATGGACATGCTAAGCTGCCAGCTCTGCTCAATTATCTTGGAAAATCATTTTTATTACGCTTTGAACACTTTGGAAACATGAAGGACATTTCTGAAGCAATTAAAAATCAAGAGCAAGCTGTGCAACTCACTCCAGATGGACATGCTGACTTGCCAGTCTGGCTCCATAATCTTGGAAACTCATTTTTACATCGTTTTGGACAATCTGAAGACCTGGATGATATATCAGAAGCAATTAGAAATCAACAACATGCTATGCAACTTATGCCAAAGGGACATGCTGATTTTTTGGCACTACTTAACAATCTTGCAATTTCATTTTCAATGCGCTTTCAATGGTCTGGCAATCTGGATGACATATCTGAAGCAATCAAAAATCAACAACATGCTAAACAACTGATTTCAGATGGATGTACCACTGATTTGCCAGCCCTGTTTAATAATCTGGGACTCTCATTTTCACGTCGCTTTAAACAGTCTGGAAATGTGGATGATATTTCTCAGGCAATAAAAAATCATCAAGATGCTGTGCAACTTATTTCAGATGGACATCATGATGCCAATCTGCCTGCTATGCTAAGCAATCTTGGAACCTCACTTGCTGGTCGTTTTGAACAATTGGGAGACCTTGATGATATTTCTAGAGCAATAAAAAATCAACAACTTGCTGTACAACTCACTCCAGATGGGCATGCCAATTTGCCAGGTCGACTCAATGACCTTGGAAACTCATTTTCCTATCGCTTTAAATGGACTGGAAATATAGATGATATCTCAGAGGCAATTAAAATCCAACAACAGGCCATTCAATTAATTCCAAATGGACATGCCAAATTATCAAACTTGCTCAACAGTCTTGGAAAGTCATTTCTATTTCGTTTTGAATGGTCTGGAGACCTGGATGACATATCTGAGGCAATCAAAAATCAGCAACATGCCATTCAGCTTACTCCAGAGGGACATCCTGATTTGCCAGCTAGACTTCATAATCTTGGAATCTCATTTTCATGTCGCTTTCAAAGATCTGGAAATCTGTATGATATTTCTGAGGCAATAAAAAATGAACAACATGCTATGCAACTTATTCCAGATAGACATCCAGACTTGCCAGCCCTGCTTATCAATCTTGGAATCTCATTTTCACATAGATTTGAATTGTCTAGAAATCTAGATGATATTTCTGAGGCAATTAAAAATCAACAACAGGGTATCCAACTTGCTCCAGATGGTCATGCTAATTTGCCAGCTTGGCTCCATAGTCTTGGAATTTCATTTTCACAGCGCTTTAAACAGTCTGGAAATATGAATGATATTGCTGAGGCAATTAAAAACCAGCAACATGGTATCCAACTCACTCCAAATGGACATGCTAATTTGCCAGCCTGCTTTAGCAATCTTGGAAACTCATTTCTACGTTGCTTTCAGCAGTCTGGAGATCAGAATGATCTCTTGGAGGCAATTAAAAATCACCAATATGCTGTACAACTCACTCCAGATGGACAAGCTGATTTGCCAGCCCGCCTTATCAATCTTGGACACTCATTTCTAACTCAGTTCAATAAAAGTGGGGATCTGGAATTTCTTGAAAAATCTTTATCAAGTTACTCTCTTGCTGCTACATCAGTTTCTGGCCCTCCTTTTGTTCATCTACAAGCTGCTAAGCAATGGGCTGCATTGTCAAAGATGTCTTCTACCACAACACAACTTCTGAATGCCCACACATGCATTATCCATCTTCTATCCCTTGTTTCAGGCTTGGAGAATACTGTTCAACAGCGCCATCAAATTCTTTCTGACTCTTCCCACTTATCCATTGCAGCAGCAGCAGCAGCCCTGTC
>JAIUJM010000522.1:0-14929 GCA_026262225.1 Inosperma sp. D86 | reverse complement strand
TTATGTCCCTGGCTCTATGCCAGAGCACATTGAACCGGGAACTTTAGATGGGACTTCGCACTAGCTGTAGTATCTAGTTATAATATCCCCCTAACCCTTCCCACTGCTCAGTGTACAGATGCTCTGGGATGCATCATGATTTATAAGGTCATTTGAAAGTATCCACCGCATCATTTCGTCTGTGACGTGCACCAAGCTAGCCGAGTGCGGCCTGATGACATTTCAGCAACCGCACGGGTGGCTGAAAGGTACCATCTGTCTTCTGAAGCGCTCGCCTACAAGTCTAGCTCCGACGTATTGCATACTATTAGGATGCATCTGGACCTTCTCAACCTTTGGCGAAGAGCAGATCTCGAACATCTTAAGTTCTCGGTGATCTCGGACCCGCATCTATCACCGCTGAAGTATCAAACTACAACGCTTGTGAATTGCGAATTACTATATGATTCCTCTATTTGAATGTCAGGGCAAGGCTGGACACAATTGTCAAGTTCAAGACAGGGCAGACTCATAAGGCCGGAACTCAGTAACAATATCGGGCGTCAAGTGGTACGGGATGTCTCCACTTTGACTGTCCGCCGAGGTGCCCCTGGACCTACTTTTGACACACACCATAACATAAATGGAACATGACTTGCCAAACCTTTCCCGCTGTCGCTCATGTGAAGGCACCGACAGTCGATCCGGCTCAGATCTAATTCAGGATGACTCTGGAAGCTGCGCAGACTTAAAAACCAGCTACATTTAGATGATGGCGGCCAGGAGGTTCGCCCAGGTTCACCTGTTATAGGAATCGAGACCTCTTCGCTTCAACTATCTGACCTGGGAGCTATCGGTCTCTATCGTTCTATATTTTCTATCACAGGCTCCGCATCTAGCCCCACACTTCGGTAAGCTGTCAGCTCATCTTGGCCAAAGGTCTCACTAACATAGTCGTGATCTATCTTTATCTAGACCTTTCCGAACTACCTTCATCTCTAATCCTTCACCGTTTGTGGAGAGTACAGCGAACATTGCATTCCGGATACAGAGCAAGTCATCGAACCCATCGCGGACAATGTCAGCAATGATCCGTTTTGACAACTTACCCCTTGAGGTGACGCAAGCCATGTGCACTCCGATGCATCAGATCCTTCCCCCCGCTACATTACCAGCTGGATCATCCTCGGCTACGTCAGGTGCATTGTACCTTGGTTCTCTGGCTGCCATTTACGATGTAACCGCTCTACGAGAAGCCCATATATCTCATCTAGTTCAGGTCCTGGATGTTCCCTGGTTACCGTTATCAGAGAATGAAGGCTTTAGCTGTTACAAGATCCCTTTGATGGACGATAGCAATGTGGATTTGCGACCCCACCTTGAGGCCGCATGTTTGCACATCGACAGGGTATTGAAGAGCGGTAAGAGCGTGCTCGTACATTGCCAGCAGGTGAGCCCAGGTTTTTTATAAGCCAAAGAGGAATCCTTCACGATTCGCTTTGGTTCAATGGACCCCGATCGTAATCACGGACTTAAATATGTCCGCATCTGATCCCTTGGTCTGGAATTCGGCAGTTTCCACGCCTCCTTCTGCTCCAGAAGTCTGACATTCATTTCCTTTGTGCTAGGGTGTATCTCGTAGTGCCGCGATCGTGATTGCCTACCTCATATACAATCATGGCATGTCATACGAGAACGCTTTTAATCTGGTCAAGCATAAGCGAGCTTGCGTCAAACCCAACTCTGGCTTCGTTCGTTCTCTCCAAGAATGGGAATCGTCATTCCGAAGGCCTTCCATGTCCAGGCGATTCACTTCGTAAAGGTCTCTGCAAGTTGTAAGTATCTTGAAACACACTATGGATGCGTAATCACGAATCATTTAGGTACCTGAATCGTCATGTATGATCAGGTTGGAATTTCCCCTGTTCAACCTGGCTCTTCTAATTTTCTGTGATATAACCCAGCACTCGAGTCCAATATCACTTACCTTTGGACCTTCCTCTTACGTATTTTTGGGCTAGCAAGGACTATAAGTCTCATTTATCTAGTTTTCTAAGGACTCAATCCACTTGTATTTTAGTAATTTCGAATTTAGATGGTCTCTTGTGTGCTGGATTCCTGCTCAGCAATCGATTTCGTTTGGATTTCGTTCATTCAGGTTAATTGTGTTAATTAGACCAGCGGATATGGAAAACTCCCACGGTGACCCCACTTCTTCCAGACCAATCACCAGCTTTGCATTCTCATGTCGGAAGATCCTGTACTTATAAACGACATTAACGAAGTATGATTCAGTATATACCAATTCTTATGCGATCTCTGACAATTATACCAGTCAGATCTTTCGGGTGAAAATGGTGATATCTATTTATTTCAGTGGTTGTCATCAACGGAGGGAAAGTTAGCGAAGATTTCTGCAGTCAGCACATTTCTTTGTTTTCTCATACAGGTCTCAAAAACAATCAACAGAATGATTTGAAACCAAAACAACCGGTCCTAGAAGCTACCTTCATCAAGATAATTTCGGGCGCAGAACCCTTTCCTCAGCCGGGGAGGGCCATTAGAAACCTTGTCGGCCGATGTCTGGTGTTGCTATATTCCCGAGGAGAGACCAGGACTATGTTTGACATGCTTCAGGCTCTACTCAAACTCGTAGCGGACGTTAAAGCAGCGGATAGGGATATCATCAAGACGTGAGTAACTCGACTTTGTGGATTGGCGACGACTTTTCTCATTTTGTCTGTAAAGCGCAGCTTTCTCTTGTATTGGAGGCATAATGGGCGTTTTTGGATCACAGGTCATGTCATTCATGGCAGAGATCTGTATTACAACTATTAAGACTTACAGGTCGTCCAGCGTGAGTTCTTCGTCTTTTCCCGGGGCAATTGCTGAAAATCAACATGTTCAGCCAGTCCTCTTTTCTGCGATATCATGCCCTTATCGCTCTTTCCAAGTCGTTAAAAATTGCGAAGAGGGCTGTGCAAGATTCTACAACGAAGGAAATTATCAGGCACATGAAGTCCGCTTTGGTAGATAAATCACTGGCCATTCAACGCGCCGCTTCAGAGGTAAGTCTAGAAATTAGCACATCCAAAGCTCTCTAAACCTTCTTCAGGTTCTCATCGCTCTTCACTCTTCTCCTGACGCCATCCCGCTCACTTCTTCTGAATTGGACTCTATCTTATCACAGTCCGTAAAAAGTTTGGAAGCTGCTGACCAAGTCACCCGTCATGCACATGCACAACTTATAGGACACCTCCTTTCCCTGTCACAGATCGAACGTGTTGTCCCCAGCCAAGAAACTCAGAAAAGTCACAATAAAGACGCTACCTCCGACGACCGACAAACCGAAAACGATGACACACGTAACACAAGTGGGGCACCCGAGGTTGCAAAACCGTTGCTAACTCCGCAAGAAATGTTCACGCATTTATCCACTCACATCAACAAACCCAGTGCCTCCAGAAAAACACGGATAGGAATATTTGATTTCTATGCCTCCCTGCTTACTAAACTTGGCTCTGGGTTTTGCGAATCCAACTTTTCGTTGATCGTCTCTCATCTCCTATCGGAGATTGTTTGCAGTCCTCGACTTTCTACGCCCAGCGCTACCGTCAGCACGAGTGCACTACGATACGAAAGATTGTTGGTTCGAAGTCTGGTGGGCATCTTATTAAGGGAATTGGTTGGTGTCAGGATGTTGAGTGAACAGGGTCAAATTGCTGCAATACAAGAACTCGCGAGTGTGTATTTAAAAAGATGGCCTCCGATGATGCCAAATCAGACAGCACCCGCTTCTTCAGTGCTGGTATGTGTTTTAAGGGAGGTTTCTGGCTTGTTGCAGCAATTGGGCAATGCTCCCCCGCCTGTTCAGGTAGCGTCATTTGTTCGCTGGACTTGTTCATTCACACTCATTCATTTCTCTTGAAGAATGCTTTGGCAGATCCGCTCGTTACATTACTAGCCCATCCAAGCCATTCTGTTCGTGTCACGGCAGCATGGTGCCTTCGTTGTTTTTGCTTTTCTACTCCGCTTCGTCTTCCTAAAACCATCATAACGTTAATGGAGAAACTTCAACGCGACCTCACCACCATCTTAACGCCCTCTGCCCCCTCCGACGTCTCATTGAGAGCTTTAGGTCATGCATATGGCCTTGCAGCGCTCGTGAGCATTATTCCGAAAAGACCTCTGTACGTCTCCTACGATGTCCCCGCTAAGGTACTTGATATGGCGACCCAGCTTCTTAAAAGAGCCGGGGAACACGAAGTTAAAATTGCGGACGTTGAAGTTGAAGTAGCATGGATCCTGATTGCCTCCTTGATGGCTCTTGGTCCAAACTTCGTTCGTCCCCACCTCGCTCAATTACTGGTTCTTTGGCGCAATGCCCTCCCTAAGCCTACGTCCAAAGATGCGACTTGGAGCGCCGGAAGGACTGTGACAGAATGGGGGTTCTTGTTGCACGTTAGGGAAGCAGCGTTAGGAGCTATTTGGTGTTTCTTGGAGAGGAATAAAGGTGTCCTTGTCACGTTGGATGTTGCCAGGAGAATTGCAAGCGTGTTGAGTAACGCTCTTTCGTTTGCAAATAATTTTATTTCGGCCGGCGTGGAAGATCCTGGGGACGGAGTACAAGCTCAACCACAGGCCTCACGAAAGAGTGGATCGTTGACATTAAAGGAAAGAGAAGCACTCCTCAGGAGAAGAGTTCATCAATGTTTCACTTCCCTTGGCTTCTCGTCTATTCAAGATCCAACACAATTAGTCCTCCTTCAATCTGTAACCGCTTCATTTTCGTCTCCAGATGGATATGCTGGATCTTCGGTTCAGGCTGCCATTGCATCTTCCACCGGAAGTTTCGTAAGTCTGTGGACGACTTCAGATGGCTATGCCTATGGTGTTACTGGTGATGAAGTCATCGACATGGGTGGCGTGGAAGACGTGCTGGGCGGACCTGGGGGCGTGGGTGCGCGACAAGACAGTAGGAATGCGGAAGGCATGGATTACCTCAATAGGGACTCAGTGGAGGTTGCAATCGATATTTTGGTATGACTTCTTACAGTTCTCATCTGTCTTTCTGACGTTTCTTGTAGAATCGCAAACCTATTCTTGGGGCTTGCGAATACGATCCTCTTTCTCTTTGCCAACATTCGACTTCATCTTCGGAAACGGAATGCTATCATCTTGTCGAACCTCCTCCACCAGCTACCTGTGTGGTTGATACCGCTATCGAGCTATTTTCCAAACTTCTTCCTCTTCAAGACCTTCAGGCGACACAAAAGATTCTGGCAGGACTTCTTGAGAACATTCACTCACCTAAATTGGAGAAGAATGCGGGAAGGAAAGCTGCCGTTTGGGTAAATGCAAGTGTTGCCCTTGTTTTGACCTTGAGAGAGGCTACAAGCACGCCTGCTGGCTTCAAGCAGGCGAAGGAGACATTTGGGAGCCCTACATTGACGAACATGATTTCGCCATTTCTCACGGTGTGCTCTAATTTTGTGAAAGATGACCATCCCTTTTCTCAGTGCTTTTTCAGGAAGCGCTCATCTCGGGAGATCTTGCCCTCAGATCGGCAGGAAGCGAGTCCATTGGTCGCCTAGCAAGCTTGTCAGGGACAAATTATCTAACCAGTCAGATAAAAGACCTTGTGGATCAAGTTGTCAATAATCGCAATCCCAATAGCCGTGCAGGCTGTGCGTTGGCCTTTGGTGCCGTGTACACCCATGTTGGTGGATTGGCAGCTGGCCCACTCCTCAAGACTACTGTCAACGTGTTGATGTCCCTTATCAACGATCCCCATCCTGTCGTCCATTTCTGGGCTCTTAACGCCCTTAGTAGAGTGATCAATGCCGCAAGTTTGGCTTATGCACCCTTTGTCTCGGCTACTCTCGGGATGTTGCTCAAGATCTACCTTACTGAGTCTCACGAACGAGAAGGTGGCACTATAGCGAACTCGAATATTAGCGGCGATTTCCCTGCATACCCAATTGCTTGTCAAATTATCGACTCGGTTATAACCGTCCTCGGCCCGGATATCCAGGAATCAACAAGGACTCGAGCATTGGTCCAAAGTCTCATGAACGAATTCCTGAAAGGGGAGGCTGAAGACGAAGGGATCAGCGTGGAAGCCATCAAGTGTATGCAACACTTCTTGATGTTTGCATCCGACCAGGTTGATGTTCCTGGGCTTGTTCAACGATTCCGCGGCCACCTGAGTTCGACAACAAGAAGACCTCTGAAGATGGCATCCATCAACGCTCTTTATCAACTTGTTCAGAAAGATGCATTTGCGATGTCTAAGGTGGGAGGTGACGGCCTAGTAGAGGACTTGTTTGGTATGTTGGACGATGACCAGCATCCGACGAGCGTGCAGGGCGCGAGGAACGTTATTTCGAGTTGGTTGAAGCAGACGGTGGTGCTGAACCCGTCGGCTTGGATCGACCTTTGTCAGAGGATCATGGCGAAGACCACCGCTAGTCAGCAGGTGGCGGATGCAGCGAATCAGCAGCAGCAACAACAAGGGCTGAAGGATGATGAGGGAGAGTCCCTGAATGTTTCTGGAGATAGTTCATCCAATGTCGCTGGTGCAGGCGAGGCCACTGGAAGTGCAAGGAGAAATAGGAGACTCACCTCGAGATGGAGGACTCAACTTTTTGCTTTACAGTGTTTGCACGAAATTTGCAACATCGTTGCCAGCAGCGAAAGGAAGGAACATCTGAATGCAGTTGTCGCAAGAAAGCAAGGTATAATGAGCACCAATGGGCTCCTCTTCTCGAGAGTCACAGATTTGATCAAAATGGCTTTTACTGCGTCGACCGCATATGTGACCGAAATAAGGTTGGCCGGTTTGACTGTTCTGAAGGACGTTATAGAAGTGTGTCTTTGGCTGGCTCAATCTGCTCTATCAGTCCGTTCTGAATGATTCCTTGACAGATATTTGCCGCTTCTCCTGATCCTGCATATGACGACGCATTGTTGCTTGAACAGCATCAGGCACCAATCACTGCTGCATTGACACCCGCATTCTCGTCAGATTCTACACCAGAAATTCTTGCCTCCGCTGTACATGCGTGTGCCGTCTTCGTTGGTTGTGGGGTAGTGAAAGATGTTGGGAGAATGGGCCGTATACTGAGGTTGTTGATAACAGCACTGGAACAATCCAAAGGTTAGATCACTGTTGACCATGTTTGTCATTGGCTTTAACATTCCTTCAGCATCGGGAATGCTTTCACTAGGAGAAACAGGGGAATTGAGCCCAAATGCTTCGGCAATGCTTCGAATCTCGACATTGTCAGCCTGGGCCCAACTGCAGGTGTCAAGCGTTCAGCAGAAGTATTTGGAAGAGGTTGTGAAACCTTACCGTCCTATCCTCTCTTCATTATGGATTGCATCGCTCCGTGACTATGCTAGTATTCGGATTGATTCGGAATTTCTGCATGATACATCCTCTGTTGCACTTGATCCGTCATACCTAAGTCTTGGAAAGGAGGTGTTATTACCTGTGAGTCTGTCCATTTGACTGTGTCCAGCAATAGTAAACGTTTTCTTAGTATTATGCTATGTCATGGTCCCTTATTTTGCAAGCTGTCGCGACGGCCATGCAAGCCTCTGACCCCGACATCCTCGCCGCAATGGATGGTGTGGAAACCAGTGAACAGAAGAAAAATGTTCTCTCGACTGCGAGTAGGAAGGATCCAACCGCATTTTTCTACGTAATCTTTGGTCTTGTCTACGAGGCATTAGCAACCTCTTCAGCTGATGCAACACCTTCAACCACACGGCAGTCTGCTGTAATTTCCGCACTTCAAGCACTTAAATGCCTTGTCCGGCCTGAATATTCCGGCAATGCGATCTTGGAGCCGACAATCTTTGACGAGTTTATCAGTCTTTGTTATCGCCTGGGAATGACCGAGGCTCCAGCGGTTCAAGTTCATTTGGTGGAAATGCTTGCCATCTTCGCTAAGAACCACGCGGTCTCTACCGCTGGAGCTGATCCACTATCATTGACTTCGCCGCCTGCGCACTGCCTCCGCATCTGCTCCAATATTTTGAAACAGGCAACTTCATCCCGTGTGAGCGTAACTCGTACGTTGCCTGTATGCTTCCCTTTCATACTGCCCCATACTCACGATTTCAAAGAGGGCCATTTACCGGATCGAATGGCAGTCATCACCAGCTCGATAAATGCATTTACTTCTATCGCGTCGTTGATTACTTCATCTCAGCGGGAAGATGTACGTGGGGTGGCCATCTCGCTATATACCAGTTTGTGTGACGTCCACCACAATTTCGCTCGCTCATTATCTTCCCAGGTCTTCTGAAGGACGAAACTACCGAAATCGATTTTGTTAGTCCCACTTTGCCCGCGTTCAAGACACTTTTGGACCTTCCCGTGTGGAATGGGTCCGATGACAAGGATAGATACAATCGATTGGCTCACGCTTTGCTTTCCACATGTCTCCTCAATATCGACAGCATGCGGTGCGTCCTTTTTTGGTTTCTCATTTAATGCCTTGATCAATTTTGTATCCTTAGCGGGCGCCAAGGGGTCATATCAACCAAGAAAATAAAAAGTAACATGTTGGCAGCTGTCTTGATATTGACTGTCACCCCCAGCTGGGTTAAGTTTGGAAGATCCGTAGTCGAACACGCATGTCATCTGATTTCTCAGAAGCTGCAGGATGCAGGCGAGGTCCGTACAACCAGACTTTTATTTTCTCCTCACTTAACTCCATCTTTCGTGAAGATATCGCTCACTGCAGCTCATTGTTCGAAGACCCTGATACTTGCGTCTTCGAGTGGGAGCTCGACTCTACTTCAATGTACACGGCTGCTTCTGCCTGGACTAATAGAGTTCATCGCAAAGATGGCCCCGCACGTTCACGAAGGCACGATTTCTGAATCACAAGCTACATCAATCAGCGAAGTTTGGAAAGCTTTCAGTGCCGTTTTTGCTTCCACTCCAGAAAATCTGCGTAAGTTCACCGAGTGTATCTTGGTCAGATCTCGAGTTCAATGTATATTTTAGGGGCCCGAGTTCTCAGCATTTTGCTTCCTACGATATCAATATTGCTTACTGCCAACGTACCTTCTCAACCTGTGGCCGCATCAGTCCACTCGCACACTGTCGCACATTTATTGTCATTCACGGCGTCACCTCTGGCTTTCAAGGAGGCAGCAGCTATGCTTGATGTCTCCACCCGAGAGCTACTCGAACAAAGCATCCGTCGGGCAGTGGGTGGAACAACTGTCAACCAGCCAGCTCTAGTGAAACCCCAGATATCTCTCAGATCGTTCCAAAACTTGAGTTGACTTCACACCGTGTTTGCAAGTCGTTCCTGCTTGGTTATACCTTATACACGTATCGCCATTAATTGTAATATCATCCACGCTAGGCATAGATAATAAACCTGTAACCTTTGGTACTTAGAGGGTTTGGACAACAAATGGTCTGCACAGGATTGGATGTTTTATTTTTGGAAGTGAAGTTTGATGAAGCAGGTCTCTTGAGGTCTTGAAGCACCCTTTTCCTTCTAGTACCATTCTAAAAGATAGGGATGCAAGAATATCATTTAGAGGTAATCCCTTCGTAACAATTCGTTCGAATTTTGTATCTCATAAGCAAGGAGGCTATTCTAGGATATTTCGCACACGACGATCCGTCCAACTTGCCGTTACCTGCAGTACGTTTGATTTAGGTTTCACTACCTGATAATGTCATGTATTGACAGGTCCCACCGCGATTTGGACTGAACGATGAATCCGATGATAGATGGACCAGGTTTTTTAACAAGATCCAGAAACTGAACGACGAGGCAGAACCTGGGACGACCTACAAATTCTTCCTATTAGCAAGACATGGGCAGGGATATCGTACACATTTTCTCCTCTATCAGTTATAACTGATCATTCTAAACTATAAGGCATTAGATAACGTCGCAGAAGAGAAATACGGCACTATAGCTTGGGATGAGTTAGTGGCTATTTCGTGGCATACATCTCTTTGACATTCCTCAGGCACTATGCGAAATTGAATGGCGATGGTGAACTTATCTGGGGCCGTATGTCATCAACGCTATTCAAAGCAGATATAGTGTTCATGTTTTCTTTCATCTAAGCCGATCCAAAGCTGACCCCAGCCGGCATAGAACAAGCCCATCTCATCCACAGGGGTTGGAAAACGGAAGTCGAATCTGGACTTACCTGTCCTCAGAGACGATATTGCAGCCCCCTGTCTCGTGCTTTGGAGACGGCTGATGTCATTTTTACCGACCTTTACGAGTCGTATCCCAACCGTATTTTTGTCAAAGAGGTAAGTTGCTCAAGTCTACATGGTCCTGCCGATTCATAGCATTTGTTGCCAGAATTGTCGTGAAGAAAATGGCGTCCATACCTGCGATAAGCGAGATACACGTTCATACATCTTGTCGCAGTTTCCCGAATTTGAAGTTGAGCCATCTTTAACTGAGGAAGACCTGCTTTGGAGCGCAACTGTTCGAGAGACGCCAACAGAAGTTTCTGCTAGAGCTAAGACCGTGATAGAAGAGATTTTTAGAGACTGCAAGTCAGAAACCTGTATGTCCTTTTTCCGAGTCACATGGATCTTGCTCAAAGCGTTGTCAGATTTCATTTCAATTACAGCCCACAGTGGTTTCATCCACGGGTTTCTCCACGCAATTGGGCGTGATTCATTTCCTCTTGCAACAGGAGGTGAGCATTGCCACGGTATTCTGGGATTGACTCTAAAATGCCCTGTATGCTAGGAGTCGTGCCTGTCATCGTGAAGGCTGTCATCAGCGGATAAGGCGATGCTTGAGGAACCCCGAATATACACAAAGCCATTGCCTAAATTCAATATTCCTTTGGATCTTCGAATCTAAACATTAACAAATCTTTTTTTTTTCTTGCTGGTAACCCAAAAATTGCATCATAATGTATTCAAGACGTGACTCAACCCTGCAGGACATTGCCTCGATAGACAATATATCCTTTAAGTAACATGAGACATAACTAGGATATTCATGCAAGGATTGAATAAGAAAACGCAGCACACGAGTCAGCCCGTCAATTGACCTCTTGATTTGACCTGAAAGCGATGATGAGGCGCTAACATCGCGGTGGGTTGCCAGGTCCCACGCACAGACCGCAAGTAAGTTGTCTAGAGGTTACATAAGGTGCACTGCAAGTTGAAGCTGAGCTTTAAATTTGGTGTAATCATACTGAAGGCGCTCCCCACCGAACAACCCCCTTCTTAAAGTTCTACCCAGGGCGCCCAAATTTCAAGCACATCCACGGCTCTTACGACCTTAGACAAATGTCAGAAATTAGAAGGAAACTCGTCATCGTTGGTGATGGTGCTTGTGGAAAGGTCAGTACACCGCTGTCGAGTCCTCATTGGTGACGATGGATTAACATCCTGGTTCTAGACTTGTCTGTTGATTGTCTTCTCCAAAGGAACGTTCCCAGAGGTCTGTATGCCACTATCTTTATTAGTTGTCATTTCAACATGATACCTGGTGCACAAAAATCGTGCAAAAAATCAGTCTACTTTTGGATAGAGATCTAACATTTGACTCATATCTAGGTCTACGTTCCAACAGTATTCGAGAACTATGTTGCAGATGTTGAGGTCGATGGCAAACATGTTGAGCTGGCCTTATGGGATACGGCAGGTCAAGAAGATTACGACCGTCTTCGACCTTTGAGTTACCCAGACTCCCACGTCATCCTTATTTGCTTCGCTGTTGACTCTCCCGACTCGCTTGATAACGTCCAGGAGAAAGTATGTATTCAATGTTTCTTGTCCATGTTTTGCATCCTTTTCCATGTTCCTATCATCACCGATTCGAAACTGATTCTTTGTTATTAGTGGATTTCCGAAGTTATGCATTTCTGTGCTGGTTTGCCAATTATCCTCGTTGGTTGTAAGAAGGATCTTAGACGTGACCCTCGAGTCATTGACGAGCTTAGGAAGACAAATCAGCGACCCGTCACTCCTGAAGAGGTATTCTCAGTATTTATTATTATGGGGTTCCTTGGTTTTTGACATATCATTGTTTTAGGGGATGGCCGTAGCTCAGAAGATTGGTGCTAAACACTATTTGGAGTGTTCCGCCAAGTCAGGGGAAGGAGTTAGAGAGGTGTTCCAGTATGCCACTCGTGCAGCCCTCCTCACAAACAAGAAGAGGAAGAACAGTAGCCCCTGTGTCGTATTGTGAATGCCGTTGCGCACTAAGGAGACCAAATGTCCATTGTTTTGAAATGGCGATTTCTTGGCGTGACAGTGCGATGGATGTTGATCTAGGGTGATTCTCCATACGTTCCCTCATTCTTGTAGCAAATAACCTTCTCGTTCTTCCTCTCACCGTTGATCCTATATTTGCATACCGACTTTACTCGACACTCTCCTGGTTCTCTTTTTTGTCCTTTTTCCTTCATGACCTTTTGTGCGCGTATTAGCATGCTTGATGATCCACCACTTTCCAATTTCATTCAATTTCTGAGTGTCCTGTATTTAATCCCGCCTTGCTCGTAATGCCTGCTTTATTTTTCAATATTTGTGGTGGCGTTGACAGTCGCTGCAGATTTTTCAAACTTGAGTTTGGTTTCATCCAAATTTAGACAATCTCTTCTTGGTTGGGAACCGCCCCTGTCGGCATTAGTTAAAGCATCGAGCGCATTTATCGAATGTATTCGGATACATTGGCTACTCTACAAATCAATCCTTTTACAATCCAGAATGTGCCAGCATCTGCACTGCATCCGTCTTTCTGCAGGAAGAAGCCGAATGCCACTAAACTGAGTGGACAAGTGATCGAAAATCCCTGGATGTCGAGCATTCATGTTATGTAACCTTTGAGCATGTTGTAGAAGCGTCGGGCAATAGAGTAGGTTCCACTAGAAGCTTTAGTCTCCAGGACACTTTCATTGAGAACCTTGTCGCTCGCTACACGAGGCTTTCCTGGCCGTTTCTCTCGCGATTTATACCACGACCTCTCCGGGACAGCTGCCTGACGTGATTGAACCCAAGTCCTAGCGTGAAGGCTAGTGGATGAACTATTCAGAGAGAAAAATAGTCATAAGCTTGATTGAACTCACTGGGCCGCATCGTCGTAGACAGACGGGGACTCGGCCAAGACGGTGGCATAGCCTTCGGGTTTGTACCAACACCGGCTGGGATCCTGTGAAGATGGGATATAATCATCGCTCAGCAGAATACAAGAGAGATAGCGTACTTGAGATGCGGTGTCTCGCATTTGAACGACGCCCTGGAAAAATAGATAATTATATGAAGGAAAGACAGGAAGTTGGGGATGGTAGATGTAAAAATGTAACGCCACGCATGAGATTTTTATGGCTGTCCAGGGGAAACGTGCAACAATGCAGGAAAGCTTTGATATTGTGGCGGCTATGCTGAGACTGTGGTGCCAAAGCGTTGAGATATCAAGTAGGTCGACGAATGGAAACAAATACAGCTGGGACTCTGAGACAACTTGGTCGCATTATTTCGCCATATTTGGAATATGCAGATCTACGCTGATTTCCTATTTAGGTATAAACAGCTGTGTCGTTTCGCAACTTTGTAAGGTTGGTGATCGTGAGGAAGACTATAAAGGAAGCCTCTCTACTCATAGTACGTGTCGAGCTGACTTTACAGACTTTGTATGAGTAAATTCTGAGTCTGGGAAAATGAGTCAATTTGCATGAGAAATTGACAGTATGGTTGGATCGCGGCCATATATTGTCAGCGCTGTCCGTATATCCGTGAAGATAGTGGCTGTTAACCAGGTTTGTCAGAGATTTTTAGGATGCGGTCGACGTCGTCCGAGATTTCCACCTCATATTATAATTGAATTTACATATCAGTTTTCTATCTGGGGGGTTCATTCCGTGATAAGATAAATTGGGACCCATCAGTACGTCCCATCAAAAAATACGAAATCTTTCTGTTACGCGCTGATTATCATACGATCTGGACTCATCAATCCATCGTTAGGTTTATGATAGACCTATCCAAGCCAAGCCTGACGCGTAATACGCCGACATTGACTAAATGTGCGTTTGATCTGGGTCTATGGTCCGAGGAATTCGATTCCGACAACACGAGGATTCGGTGAGGCGCTGACATACCATTGATTTCGCTTGCAAGGGGCTTCAAACTTGATACGTTGAGTGGCTAGCGTTCGGTTATGTCGGTCGATTTTGCCGATTAGTCCATCAGTTAACGTGGCCATGGGTAGCGAATTATGATCAAGGTTGCTCCAAGCAATAAGTCATGCAACTGAGGCAAAAGGGCAGATGGCAAGCACAGCATTATTCTCCTCAATGGTCGAGGCGCCTATGGACAATGATTGACAGGTAGGGCGCCAAAGACCAGGTGGTGATGTCAACAAAAAAATGAAATTTTTGAGGTACAAAGCAGTGATTAAAATGATCATAACCCGTAGAGGTCATATCGATAGGCGCACGCAATATCCATTTATGGCCGATTCATCTCAGAGGTACGACAGCTTTCAAAAAAGGTTGAGTCAACCTGCCTGAGAAGTGTCTGTAAAACAGTATGTAACGCCTTCTATTTAGAATGTCAACGTCAAGTTTGTCACGCTTTGGATTATCAACGGCGGAAAATTGATTTAAGCTAAACAATTGAGGTTGGACGTTACGGAACGCTGAAGCCTGAGTAAAGTGAGGAACGTTTGATCACGAAGGAGAATAGTGTGTATTACTATTAACACTAAAGGATCTCACGTTATGGGATTCAGAATCGTACCGGAGCTGCCGTTGTATTTGATATTTTGTGATACCACGTTTTCTATTGTACGCGAACAGCCAGACTAAGTTAGTCTGGCTATATTACTATTGTTTTTGTTTGAATAGACAGCTGTGAAGTTGTGTGAACAGTAATGGACATCAGAGCACTTGATAGCCATGGCTCATGTGAACGATTTTTTGAGGT
>JAIUJM010000521.1:0-14972 GCA_026262225.1 Inosperma sp. D86 | reverse complement strand
ATAAATACAAAATATTAACAAACAAAATATAACCTACAAACTCCCGCCATTTTAAAGCAGCTTGCATTATGCAACCATATGATATTGAAGAATGGCGAAATGAGGTACACAGTGAAGAGGTCGACTCGCTTCCCAAAAATATCCAGGTATGTACAAATACAACTCGGTATCTTACAAGTCATAAAATAGCTTGCATCATAGGGCCTGCAAGAAACAGGGTCATATAGTGATAAGGGTCAATTTCTGGTAGGAGCCTTCTGATGCTGCGATAGACCTACTAGATCAACACCTTTTCAGACTTCTCCAGGGGCTCCTATGGATACGGATGAAGTACATCATAGCATTAAGTCTTTGGTAAGTTATTATAAGTTCCAGTGGCTAATTAACCCTTCCAAGAGTGAATCATACCCAGAATTACCCAATGATATAAACACAGAAGACGATATCCCACTAGTAAGATTGAAATTATGATCATATTTTATCTAGCTAAAATACGAGTTAGGCCCTAGAAAAAGTAAAAAGAGTACCAAATGAAGTACATTTGAGCACCAAGTCCTTGGTAGGGTACGGCGACTGCATATCGGTTAAGACTAACCTCTTCCAGAGTGAATCATATCCAGAATTAAAAGAGATTGAGAATGATATGGCATTGGTGAGATTTAGCCCATATCTCTATTCTAACGCCAAACATTCCTCCAAAGAGCGATTTCTACCCAGAATTACCGTCAGAAATGCCAGAAGAAAACAAGAGTCTCAATAAATGGCTGGTATGGTTCTAATCGTATATCTTTGGGAAAAACTAAATCAAATCTGAAGAGTCCCAAAATAATATCTGAAAACCAAGGAGATATTACAAGTTCCATCAAGTCTCTGGTAAGCCCTCTCATGACATATGCTAGAGTAAGGATGACACCTTTTTTACAGAGTGAATTTTATCCAGATATCCCATCCAAGAGTGGTAAAGTAGGAGAGAGCGAGGTTTATGATACCTCCTTCGAGGTTGTGGGTGTGCTTTAAAATGGTTCCTCATTATTCTCACTGACATTCAACTATATAGGTTAAGGGTTTCGGCAGGTCTCAGAAAAGAAGGGTAGGCAGTAAAACTGATATCCAAGGATTTTTTACCACAAGAATATAGATTCGCTCTCGTGACCAACCAAAAAAGAAGTGCAGAGTAAGTCAGGTTATCATATCACTTGTCACAAATTCTTACATCTTTGGGCTGCAGGCTGAGGAAGAAGACGATTCTACTTCAACTTACAGCCTATCAGAATCTTACTGCCCTTCAATTGTGAACCTCCAGCTTGAATCAGCAGCTGCTTCGGATGATGAACCACAGTCGGACCAGGCACCCCTTCAGCACAGTATCTTCCATATGGGTATGTGGATAACATATATGGATCTCAATGCTCTCACTTACAAATCTAGTTGAGATTCTTGGAGATCCTGTTCATTGGGGAACGGCCTGGATTGGCTTAAGAAACATGGCCCTCGTTTACTCCATTACTCATGAGCTTCCAGTTCTTGATTTCTACTTCCTCGCCGAATACCTTCATACAAAGGAGAGAAATCCTGACTCAACCTCCCACATATACTACCTTGATCGGAAGAACCTTTCTCTTCTTGAGACTGGAGAAACTCCAGCTACTACTTTCTCAGAGGCTGCTCAAACTCATGTTCGACCATGGCTGATCTTTCTCATAGTTGAACGCCGTCAAATTTTTGAAATGCCATTCCTGATGTTACTCAATATTCGGAGTCACGAGGCTCTACTCATTACTGTTGGCGGAAATCAAGAGCAAGAAATTGCTGAACAATCCTGGTTTCAAACTATATGGAATTCTGTTACCAATCTTTTTAATTGGCCCCATCGGAACCACAATCCAACTGTAATGTATGGAAACTGGATTACGGTATGTAATGCCTTTTTGAATGAGAGGACAAGTGAGCCCTGATCTTTGATAGAAACCTGAGGACTTTGGACCTCGCAGCATCTCCTTCTTTCATGCCGTTCTGTCCAAGGACTGGGAATGGGCCAAGGATGGAACTGGAAAAATCATATGGCCATCAGTCCAATGTGGCCGTGATATGTCTCAACAGCTTTTCTTTACAACGGTCCAGAACTGCAATAAGTATAGCGACCACTGGGTGAGGCTGCACAAAGGCCACAAAACTTGGAGCCTGATAGATGATGCAGTTGCACAAGAAGTGGATATAGGCTTAATGAAATTCACTTGGGTCAGTCATGAAGCCGTTCGACAGCTCAGACAACTCCAATCTTGTCGGTCATGCCCATCTCACTCTTTAGAACCATGCCACGGAGAGCTGGTGGTCGGTCTTGACAATGAAGGGGTGGAAGGAAGCTCAAGTGGCAGCCAGTCTGAGGGCACCCAAGAGAACCTCATGGACATCGTTGATGGCCATCGTCGTCCTCCAGAAAATTCAGGTCCAGAACTCACTGATGAGGAAGAATCTGAAACGATGCAACCCATGACACCATTCAACGCTAAATTTGACGACTATTCTTCTGCACCGCTTCAAGCGCAGGAATCTAGAAACGAGGAGCTCGGATCCTATACATTCGATGTCGATGGCCTACCTTTGCTTCCCAACGCCTGGTTCCAGTGGAGGGACAGGGGATTGAGGTTACCTCACAAAACCTTCTTTCAGACGATTCGAACGCCGACTTCAAAATATACTCTCAGCTCCAGCCTTATCTTCCCAGAGATTTTGAAGAAAAAAATTCAGCCTTATGAGCTTCAGAATCATGGTTCATATGCCTTCTCTGCAACTCAGCTACTGGACGAGGCTGGGAGGAAACATGGAAGTTCTCAGAGCAAGCGTGCATTGATCATCGGCAGGGAACCACAAGTCAGAGGGAAAGACGCACGCCACTTCATTCTCGATTTTGAGAAAGATGGTGTAAGACTTTCAACGGAAGATGTCAACATATCACTCGATATAGACAGTCTAATATGGGTCACAACTGCCTTGGAATTCCAGACAACTGCACTGAATATGCAATTGTCCCCATCGATGTCCTTCCACGCTCCTATCTCAAACAACAATTTCATCTATGTAACGCTTTTGGATGCACCGCAAGATGATGAAGAACTTCGAAAACCTCAACTTCGACATTGCAAAAACGTTCCCTTAAGCCGTATACCCCACATTGAATTTGGGTATTGTGGCTCTGCGGAGAGGAGGATAAATTTCTTTATATTCTTCCCAAGGATGGTCCACAAGCCTCAGGGAGCAAGACAATATGCAACTCTGCTTCCCTTCTGTGTGCAGGAGTTATGGTATGACGAAGTCATCATCCCATCCTGCCGGGATGCACTGAAGAATTATCCTGGACTCTCTGAGTATCTCATCCCATCGCTACAGGACCTGAGGAAGCGCTTGGACTACAAGCAAAAATCTATCTTCATCCAGGACCCCAATAAAATTATGAAGGAAATCCAGAAGAAGATTGATGAAGGAGGCGAATTGCTCTCCTGTTTTGGATCAATGTTTGTGGTTGCAGATGGCCGTGGAATGAAGGTGGCCACCAAGCAATGCATTCCTCAAAGCCTCGCGGCACCGGATGACACCCATCATGCCTTTGACCGAATAAAACACTCCTTTCCTGACCTTGACTGGGATAGAATGCTGGATAGAAGAAATGGAGAACTGTACCTCGATATCGGGATGTCATACCACTCTAATTCTGAGGTGCCACTAACAGGGCTCTGGAGAATACCCTGTCTTGAAAAATCTTTTTTCAAATTGGGTAGTCGTTCACCAACCATTCACCAGCTGGGTACCCTCGCATTTTACGGTGGTCTCAAAGCCGAAATGTCAGCAAAAACAAAAGAAAATCGACACATTGTCAGTCGAATAAGCTACTGCCTGGCTTTTGAAACGATCCGATCGCCTGGAACACAGGAGTACCTCTGCTCTGACAAGGATATCATAGAACGGACTCCAAAGTTCCTGGAAGCCGTTCGGAACTGGTCAGAGCTCTTTCTGTCTGCAGAATCACGTTCCTATGGGGTTCGAGACGAGATAAGAGGCCTTGCCTCGACAGTCATCGACTTCCTACCTGTTGCTGTTGAAAAGGTAACTGCTATCTTTCTGTTAGGGCTCTGTGACTTAAATCAAGAACATAGGCAAAATCTATCATGGTATCTGATCCAATCCTTTGGGTAAAATCATCAACTTTCTTTCGTTTACTCCAACGCCGACTCCTCGATTATAAAAGCTTGCATGATGATTGCTTTAATGCCCGGGTTCCCAACTACCGAATAATGTCTCTTGTTCTCGGATACTTTATGCGCCATGTGATTGTGACTCCCATTCCAAAGGAGATTGAACTGCAAGAGACCCTTCGTGAATTACGCTTCCAAGAAATCGTAAAATCATTTGGCATATTTTACATGGACATTTCCCTCAAAACGCTCTCCTGCAACGAGATCCCGGAAAAGGATTCTGCCCGATTAGCTCAAAAATTCAAGACTCCATTTCCCAAATCACCATCCAAGCAAAAAACTCCTCGACTGGGACTTGTTAATAGTCAGCTCTCACAGAACTATCCCTGGGGTGAAGACATTGGAATCAACCAGCTTCAAGAGCTGATAGACACATGTCCTTCACAATTCCTCATCCATCCGACTTTCTTGACAGAAGAAGATATGAAACACCCCGATTCTGCTGGCATTTTCCGTCTTTTCTCCATGGATATTTGGCGTCTCGCTAGCGAATATTTTCATGGCGATCCACCCGACGTAAATATATCAGACCTCACTGCTGCAATGAAATTATGGACGGTTGAAGCGCTAAAGAAACGTTGCCACCACATCTCTCTACACCCAACCTACAATGCAATAGAAGTCAAAGGCAGATCACCACAAATTTCCTTCCTTGGTCGAAGATCTCATTTCTTTCCTGATGAGAATGAGGTCGAAACCCACCCCTGTGCTGGATTTTTGACTTCACAGACTAGCTATCTGTCCGTATATCATGCAGCATTGAGGCGGCTCAGTGATGGCTTTCGCATCAAAATAAATGAAGACCTGGAGAAAATTCTATCCCTGTTGGAGTGTCTTCCAGCCTCCAGTAAAGATAGGGGAAAGGTCGTGATATGGAAAGCTGGAAATGAACGCTGCCTCCAATTTATTGTCAACTCCTCGCTATACCGTGCAAAGCGAATAATGCCCAGAACAAATCACTCGCAACCAAGCCCTAGAGCCCAACTCACTAAAACTATGTTACAGAAAAAACTCAATCCCAGACTGTGAGTCACCTCTCAATTTGACATTGTCCACTTTTAATATTTAGACTAGCGGTCGAGGAAGGAAAGTACAAAATACAAGGCAGGCGAAGAAGATTTCAAATGCTAAGACAATCTCGGAAACAGGAAAGAGTGACGACTGAAGCCTTCTGTCGTAACTTAAAAAAATCGTGTTTATTAATCAGGGTGCACGACATGATAGGAGCAACTGTTAAAATAATATAGAAACATGTCAATTTCAATCTTAGAAGGGCTTTAACAACTGTTTAACATAATGGAACAGGAATAAAAACATGATATTGGGAAAAAAACTCAGGAGGTATACAGGTGAAGCCGACAGGGTAATCTTCCAAATTAGGGGGTAACTTCCATTGAATAGCAGGCTCAAAATCATGAATATTACTATCCTGCGCATCCAAAGGAATAAAGAGGACATCTCTGTCATGCAGATTTCGTATTACCTCTTCAGAGTGTGTGGACGGAATGGAAGGCTGTTTTGGGGGGCCAAATTTCCGAGACAGAGTGAATGTACTTTGAAAGACTTGAATTCATTGAATTGTCTGGACGATTCAATATATGGCCGACATTGATCATTGTCCAGAGAGGGTACAAGTCAAGGGGTAGTAGGGGAGCGGAGAATGTAAATGGAACACATGTGACGTGGTGTTGGATAGGGAGGGTTGTGTGAATGATAAACTCAATATCCGCAACACCGAAGGTATACCAGTAAGGTCGGCAGACTGGACTGCAAAACATAGAAAAGTCGACACATTTGTAAAAAAGCGACCAGGGTGAAGCAAGGCAAGGGCAGTTGAGCCAGAGATGACGGCACCAAAGCTATTCAAGATTTTTCGCAAATCCTCCAATTGACCGCTCTTGAGGTGCTCCAAGACAAATAAAAGCTGACTGACTACGATATCGGATGATATTGGCTGCAACTAACTGCGTCCTACAGCTCTAGAGGTGCCTAGTGTTTGTTGATTGGTATGGCGTGGAATGGAAAAGAGGTGGACTAAATATGAAAGAGTTAGAAAAAGCCGCACACCTGCCTATATGTCAAGAAACTCACATTGCAATGCAAAAATTGCCAATACACAAGCAAGAATAAAGTGGGGATTTCAACAAGCATGGGAAATTTATGCATAGGCTTTATTCTCAGAGTCAGGTTCAACTGGAGAAACAAAAGTAAAATAGGGACGCTGTGTCGATGCCAAATAGGAGTGACAAGCTAAAGCGTTTACAAAGATTCAATGTCGTTTCATAAATATTGTGAAAGAATATTCCGAAAAGGTGGCATCTCGGAAATGGTGGAAGAAATATATGAAAACGAATATGGAATTCGGCTGAAAGGACTATTGCCATAATGCATTAAAAATGATCTAGATTCTGCCGTGAAACTGAAATCCAAAACATCAGAGGTAGATTTAAGAATCAAAATGCTACTGTTAAGGTGAGACCCAGTTCTGGTACTATTTTGTTCCTTTTGGTGGGTAAGAATTGGAGGGAGGAGTGGCGTCATTTCTTGCAGCCTCTTTGCAGGTAACGTCAATGACCTTGACGATTTTCTTGGCATTGATTGACAAGGCAGTATACTCAGGGGTATCAGCACCATTTCGTTTGATGAAGAAGTGACGGATTTCACGCCACTGCTTTAAAACTTTCAACTTGGAAAAATTTAGCCACAACACACCCACTAATAGCAAGGCTACCAACCCGGATGTGACCAGGATCCTTATGTAGATCCAGACAAGCTTCTGGGCTGCCTTGACACCTATTCAGCGCGTCAATAACTGGCTGGGGGCCATGAGAACTGTTCCAATTAAAAATTAATTCCTTCAATCCTTTGCTCCTTTCTGCTGCCTTCTCTTTGTCAGAACGGGAAGAGCTGGCCTGTGGAAAATCACTAGCTTTGACCACATCCTTACCTCCTGTACAAGTCTAAGCATAGTTCAGGCACTGAATTATGCAAAATTCATTAAAATACACCACCTTAGATAGGGATCTGGGTATGACGCTAGTAGAAACCGAGTGCGGTGTAGCCTTCTTGACCCTCGAGAAATCTGCGAGTCTCTTTGGAGGATAGCTATGAAGTGCGGAAGGAAAATACATCATGAGAAGGGAGTACCTCATCTGTTTTCTTGCGACCATCGCCTCGACTATTGTGGGATATGATATTCTTCTGCTTGACCCCTTTCTTCTTGGTTTGGGATTCAGTAGCACTGCTCTGGCCCAAGCCTTCCGACATCATAATCTAAATTTTACAGGCCGTCATTTGTAGAGCAGGGGATTGCAGTCGGACTCTTATACCTTTTCAGATTGAACAAGAGTGGTGTTATCGCTACTTTCCATAATTAATCAGGCAAATATTTTTCCAATAGAAGGACAGACTGTGAAAAGTGCTCCATTTTAGGTGGGGCTAATTCTTCGGCAGTTGAAACACCATTTGTAGAATTTCGAGCACGTTTCTTTCGTTTTAAAGTTTCAGAAGGAGACGTGCTTCTGTCGGTTCTCTCTCTCTAATGAATCACTCAGCAACTATATGAACTGGTGACAGAGTCAGAACTAACCTTCTGACCTGACTTAACTGGTGAAGTAGTGAAGGATGGCTCTCTAAGCAGTCCAGACACTCCTGAAAGACCAATATTCATGCGCCTTGTCCTACGACCATATCTAGACTCCTCCTCTTTTGGAGGTGGGCATGCCTCCTGCTTTTTTGGACGCCCTCTCCCCCTTTTGGCATTAAGTTGTGGGTGTACCAGGGGCCCTTTTTGAGCTGCCGTCTTGGCTTCCAGACGAGTCTTGAGGAGGTTTATTGTGTCGGTGATCATTTTATTCCCAAATTCGTCTTTTTCCGTGTATTGTTCAATGCGGAAGTGATCAAAGAGCACTAAATGGACTATTCGTCGAGCAGCTTCGTCTAGTACCTCCCGATTCTCAAGAACCCAGTTCAATAGAACTAAATCACGAAATATCAGGCTTTAATCTTATAGGATCCAGGAAACAGACCTTGGTCCAAGTCTCCTTCACTGTGTCCAGCATATAGCCTGCTTAGCTCTCCAGCATGTTCCATCCGCTTTGACTTTGAATTTGATATTCCATAGATAAGCCGGATAGTCCACCTCTCCAAGAGTGGGTGGAGCCTGCTCCCTTTTTTTTGGTTTCCTTCATTTTCTTCAAAGGAGTGCAATATGCTTTCCCGAAGTTTCCATATAAAATGAATATTCCGCCAAAATTGAGTTTCTGTCAGAGGGGTGGATTTTGGAGAGAAAGACTCTGCCATACAAGCTAGTTCTTGCATGACTAGGAGCATAAGTGGTGCAACATGGTTTTCGGGGAGCACAAATTTCTGATCACCCACAAAAACCTCCAAACAGGTTTCTGAGTAAGGGTTGTCACGGTTGACGATACGAGCTAGCCATTTAGTTTCCAATGGGAGTGCATCGAAGCTGGCATACTTTTTGGGATTCTCGATCCACCATTCGTCTTCGGCCTTATCGAAATCTGACATTTGGTGGGTGAGAAGAGAGAAGCACGCCAATCGTGATAGCTAATTTTGGATCCTGAACAGTCCAAATAGAGAAGGAAGTTGATACCTTACATAGCAATGCTTTGACAGTCACGCGTGATGAAAGCTAAATATGGTAACGACATACTATCATGCCGTAACGGTCTCTTCCGTTGAAGAGACCGTTACGGCATGATAGGTCCAATTTGGGAACTGTCAATCTCTTTTGTCTTCTTCAGAACCATGTCAACTCGACAGGATAGAGTGTTGAAAAGTCTATGGAGTCACCCTCTAGCTACGCCTGTGAAAACATATGAAGTTCTTCACGAAGGTATCTTTTTCATTTCGAACAGCTGGACATTTCTGACTATAGCCAGGGCAAACAATAGAGATAAAAGTCGACGAAGCGTATGTTCATATTTCTTGCATTTTTTAACATATTTCATTCTTCTAGCACAGGTACTACTTTTCCAATGATGCAACACAAGGCCTCCCACGGGCTTCACAGCATGAGTTATGGAAGGGGGTCATTTTAGACATTCGTACTCTACCTGCCCAACTATCTCCCGAGGCCTTGATTTCAGTTCGGTGGTTCTGGTCCAAATATGACATAGAGAGCAAATTTATCAACGAGGATATGGAGATTCCTGACTGTATGAGACGGCATGTCAAACCTCTTGTTTCGGATTCAATGTAATGTTTACTGCCCTCTAGTGCTCTTGATTCTATGGGCAATATGGAACTTTGCCCATCATTGGACGAAGACATCAACAAAATTGGATGCATACATAGTTGGTCCTTGAACCAGATACTGGTATTTACTTTTACAAATACGTTTTCGATAGGTGTTGCCGATATAGTGGAGTTACTTGTGGATTGCGGAGGAACTACGGATCCAGGTTAGTGCCCCATTGCCTCTATCATGGTAAATATATTTGATTTATTACAGCTTTACTGGAGAATCAGACCTACGTTGTCGAATACTTCTATCGCTCAGGTTTTGATGAACATAATCTCACACTCAAGGTAGGCATGTATCCGCTTGCTTGAATCTTTGCCTGATTTGTTAGGGCCACTCTACCCTGGGATGTGGTAGGGATGATTGTTCAGAGGGGTGGAATCCTGATAAGCAAGAGCAACGATATTGCTATTCTTGTCAGCTTTGGTTTCACACAACATGCATACGTAGGTCCACAGGCAAGACACAGGCATTTGTTACGGAGAACGCCATAAAGGAAGCAAACCTCTCCCAAAAATTACCAAAAATCCTGCTAGATATGGCTTATCAACCAGCAGCACGGGGTGGTCAGCGTCATTTCACTGCAGGAAATATCCGGCTTGTGACAAAGGCAAGGGAACTGGTGAGGGATAAGGCTAAGAGGGATGTATTCACAAGGAATGAAATTTGGAGCGATGAGCAGTGGAAAGAAGGATTGATGGATACATTCAACATGGTGGAATCAGATGAAGGCAGGGTTGATCGAGAGCAGCTTGTATTGTATGGACAAACCGTCTACTTCTGTAGCACTTGCGGAAATTTCATATGAGAAGGTGGCGAAAACTGCTATCACCTGATTTTCTTTAGCAGAACATTTTATTTTTCTGTTGGTACATAATTTTTTTATCGGTCTATAAAGCTGTTCAAAACATTGCCACATGCTCATCAATGTTGTTTCTGTTGACATTTTATCAATTGTTCTCACCATGACAGATAGCTGTGATAAGGCAGTTGACATTCTCTTAAAAGCCTCTGCTATTACGGTCATTGCTGGTAAATTGTCTCTCAAATTCTGATCACCTCACTTTGATGTTGAACTCTCTTTAGGAGCAGGGATTTTTGTTGCAGCTGGAATCCCCGCTTTTCGTGGCCCCAATGGACAGCCTGTGGGCAGTTTCGAAGGGTTTTCTGTCAGAGACCTTTTTGATTATCAGCAAGTGGTGCGATCTGTGGTCTTTTGGTTGGTGTTTCACGTTCACTTATTCAAGCCAGGTAACCGGTCCAGCCCGACAAGCACATTTTAAATATATTGCATCCATGGCGAAACAGGCGATTCAGGCAACACCAACAGAACTTCACAAGCTTCTACGAACCCTTGATGAATGTGGAGTTCTAACGAGGCTATATTCGCAAAACATAGATGGTTTAGAAGCCAAGGTTGGTTTCGACATATTTGGATGTGATGACAAATGCAAGTGCATCTTACTTCATGGAAATGTCGTGACCATGCGGTGCGAGAAATGTGCTGCGCTCTATATGCTGGAGAACTACTACCTGTCCTTCCTTGATCGTGGCGAATCTGTTCAGTGTCCAAAGTGCTTACAAAGGCAAGATCAAGACCACGGCCTAGCAAAAAGGATCAAAGCGGCTGGGCACCTTCGACCGAACATCCTCCTCTATAATGAGGCATCCCCATCAGCAGAAGACATTGGGAATTTGGCCATGAAAGACGCCAGCTCGCTGAATAGAGATCACGTTTTACTCATATGTGGAACCAGCCTACATATCCCAGGTGTCAAATCAATAATAAAGGCATTCAAGAACAGCATGGTTAATCCGAATCTCTCTGGCTGTAAGACGATATATATGTGGATACTACCTCCAAGCCATCATCAATACTCCCCGAAAATACATTACATGTTTGCTTAGACTGCCAGGAGTTTGCTATGAAAGCTATTTCACAACTTAAAGCTCGTATGCCTGGTGCTAAAGATCAGCCAGCATATCGAAGGGACTTCAGGCCGTTATGGGATGGGAATGCAGGTGACATTATTTTTATGATTTTGAAATCAGGGTATTTTTAACTCACTGGATAGGATGACTGCAATGTTGGTGACCATCCATTGCGTTAGAGAGCATTATCTTTTATAATTACCATTCAAATCAGATCGGCCAGGGGGAAGGGACAGTGTGGACGATATTTTGTATTCAGCCACCTACTATAGCAGTTATTTAACCCATATTTGGTAATTTTGTGATGTCGGACGGCTCCAGATAGGTTAAAATGGGGCCAAAAGTGGTAGGGGACAGGGGATGGCCGATGGGATTTAAAATTAAATGGTACAATCAATTTGGTCACGTCAGTGGCACTAACAGGCCATCATAGCGGGTCACGTGAGGTCACGAAATACTTGTGAGGTCATACCTGGCAAATATTCGCCATGACACAATGAATCATCAAGCTGCCGAACAAAATTTTAGGTATACGCAGGCCTTTCAGGCAATTCCGTGGCAGAGCCAATTATTCCGGGGAGATGCAGCCCAGGAAAAATCTCGCCTGACGAACTTTGGCCGAAAATACCCTGGTTTTAAAGTAAATTCTCGCCTTTAGCCAACTTTATGCTCACTCTTAGAGAATTCAGAAATATATAAATGAGCTCATAGAGCTAGCATCAAGAATTGCAAAGAGCCGCACGTTACTTCAAGAAGAGGAACGACTTTCGACGTGGAGTAAAAATAACAATGAAGAGGACCTTCAATCCTACTCAATCGAAATGTTAATATTTCACGGGATCGCCGACATTTTTTCATCTTTGGATGGGTTGGAGGGTCAAAATGCCACACGTAACACAGCTCGAAATCCCAATCCAACCGATATAAACGCCAAAATATTTCACGCCAAAATATTCAAGGACCAAGCTGAGTGTTCAGTCGCAGAGGCGTTGCAGTCCGCAAAACTTAAATTCACGAGCTACATGAAGAAATCTACTGGCGACGGAGGAGACACCACACAAAGTAGCCATGCCGTTGTGCTTGCCAAGTCCGCCATGGGCCACAGAAACAAATCGGAAGGTGCATATATTGCTTTTAACGTGGAGGTTACCGCAGCTGTTCTGGCTTATCTGCTTGACCAAGTAATGGACAACTCCCTTTCAAATGCTTTGTGTCTGATTGCAGTTTATAGGGCAAACTGAAGCCACCTGGAATGGCAGAGCTAAAGAAAGATCTGGGTTTAGAGTATGTATTCTGAAATTGTCAAAGAACTCTCTGATTGCATTTTACAGGGATTTGCCCTACAAACGCCCTGCTTTCGTTTTCCCACCACTGCTTGCCGTGGCGATATCCCCACTGTTACTGATAGTGGGTGATATCAACTATGCGTCACGGTTGAACAAGCAAGATATTCTTCGTGTGCGTAAAAAGCACTGAAAATCATCTTTCATTGATTGTTTTGTAGGCTTGGCTCGCAGGAACAAGATTTCCACCGATTGTTGCGGACGTTGAAAAATCCCTTTGGCGGACTATCTTTTCTATCATATTCCAGAAGAAGTCAACAATGTTGGCGCTCGAGGAGTTTTTTTCAGACGGCTCCTTCACCCAGCGCATTCAAGAAATCGGCCCGCGACTCACATTGTGCCCAGCGGATATAGGTATATAGAGCATTCCTCATAAACGACATAATCAAAAATTTTCTATAGATCTGAAGCGAAAAAGGGACTCTGAGAATTCGACATCCAGAGTACAGAAAAGAGCAAGGCACCAGGAGGCTAGTTCTGGTCCCATAACCAGTACGAATACTTGCATAATTTTTTTGGATTACTGAGTCACTGCTTTATGTAGAAAAAAAATTCACTACCCGAAGCGACCATCCTAATAAAAATGGCATTTGTTTGGATCGCAGGAGCGCTATCCAAGGGCGCACAGCCAGTAAATCAAACGCTGAGACTGGTAAGCTACAAGCGGCAAATCATTTGCGTTCTTTCCATTTTTACGGAGCCTTTGACCTAGGGGGGATATCAGTCAAACTATCTGGACAAAACGGACAAACCAGGGGAAAGGGTGAGGCTATGACAATTTTCATTGGTGGATCACTGTTGATAGTCCTCCCTCAAGGTCGTCCATCTCCTGGGATAAATGGAGAACTTACTGGTCGTAAGTTACTTTAGCCTTCTTCCATTTTCAAGCTCACAAGTTTCAAGCTGATTCATTGCGGGCCGCCTTACAAAAGCAATCCGATCAGAATGGTACGACAAAGAAGCGTCGTTCTTCCATGAGACACTCCGAAACCACATGTGTGTTTCTTTTTTTACGTGCTTGAAACCTTATCGTGACGCACTTGTAGGTCCTGACGTTCCTCCACCGGAATGTATGGATATAGATTCTAACACTGGTCCGTTTTCCCATTTCATTCATGAGCAATGTAGCTGATGAACGCGTCTTGTCAATGGAAGATGAACCAAGGGCGGCGGATCCTGTTGAAACGTTGGCAACACCCTTTCAGATTTCATTGCCATCTGTTGGCGATATTCCGTCTTCTGTTAACGTTTTGGCTTCTAACGCTCCAGCTTCCCTGGAAGACCAACCAATGGCCACGGATCCTCCTGAAGCGGCGGCAACGTCCTCTCAGATTTCATTGCCATCTGTTGGTGATATTCCGTCGTCTGTTTTGGCTTCCAACGCTCCAGCTTCCCTGGAAGACCTAACAATGGCCACGGATCCTCTTGAAGCGGCGGCAATGTCCTCTCAGATTTCATTGCCATCTTTTGGTGGTATTCCGTCGTCTGTTTTGGCTTCCAACGCGCCAGCTTCCCTGGAAGACCAACCAATGGCCACGGATCCTCTTGAAGCGGCGGCAATGTCCTCTCAGATTTCATTGCCATCTTTTGGTGGTATTCCGTCGTCTGTTTTGGCTTCCAACGCGCCAGCTTTCCTGGAAGACCAACCAATGGCCACGGATCCTCTTGAAGTGGTGGCAACGTCCTCTCAGATTTCATTGCCATCTGTTGGTGATATTCCGTTGTCTGTTTTGGCTTCCATGGAAGGAATCGCAGACCCAGAGATAAAAAATCAACTCCCAATCGTTCTGAATAGCATTGGAAAACTACCGGAACTCGACAACAGATCAAGATGCGATTTGGACGGTGTACCCCGTCTTCCAGGCATAGAGGAGCCTGTTCCTGTGAGTTGCCAACCTCCTAACTTAGTTGGTTTGATTTCTCATAAGAATTGTAGCGAATATCTGGGCAGAGAGTTCTATACTTTCAAAAAGCACAATCACAAGAACAGACGAGTTACCTTCCAGCGGCTCATGTAATTAACCACTCCACCAGTTTTCTTATCTATTGCTAACCTTGAATGCAGACAGCTGCTGATCTTGAGATGCTCTATGGTCTATTCTCGCCCATGTTAGAAAACGAGAACAGAACAGAGAGACTAGTATTTGCCATTTCCAAATTGGAGTGGGAAGCTATGTCTCG
>JAIUJM010000520.1:0-14982 GCA_026262225.1 Inosperma sp. D86 | reverse complement strand
CACTGACCCGATAACCGAATGGTGGGAATAGCGAGAGTCAGGCCTAGGATAATTAATTTGATGAGGCCTCTACTACATATTGGTTTGTGGCATATCATGGCTACAAATCGCGATTGGCGCGGCTCCTCGGACAGCTTTTTGTTTTACCGCAAAGGTGCTGGCGGACTCTAGAAAAGATTCACGGATGAACGAGAAAAAACCTTGGAGGTAAAGGCCGCTGCTACCCAGGATGTCATGAAGTCCGAAAAAATAGATTTTTCAGACCAGCGCTGATATTACAGGTATTGTCAGAACACCCTGCTGAGGTTCCTAATATTGTTCAAATCCTTCAAGGTATTATAATAGTTCGTGAGATGCATGCTCAGCAGTGTGAAATCAAAATAACGGAAATGAATGTGAAGAGTGCAAACACTGCAGGCCGAACAAGATCACATAGAAGGATACACACCCAGAGACAGTTTATCGTAGCAGGAATCGGTGGACGGAATCCAAGTCCCTTCTATAAGGGGATTCAACAACTGGATTACCGAAATGAAGGCCAAGGCTCTCGCATCTACCACCTCGTGTGGTCGAAGAAAATTCCAAGTGATTTTATGGTTGTACCCCAAGCTTAAATTTGGTCTAGGGCCTTTGTATCCATGTAATTTCAGACGCGGCCTAGAGAAAGAATCACAAGTACGAAATGTTTGAACAAGGAGAGGCTTCACATCAGAAAACTTGACATCCATGATCGCTGTGGCCGCTGAGATCCGCAGCTTCTGGCAATTTTCCACGCAAGCTTCGGACAAGGTGTACAGACAAATAGAAACGAAGGTGATGTGGGAAGGGGATTGGCAGGATTGCAATTGGCTGCCGGCAACATATGGTCTTGTTTTTGGCTGTGTCGGCAGCAATTTTCCTGAACTTTATTCACGACGGAGGGTGTTGTCGGCACGAGACCATGCGAGAACCAACAGTCTCCCACTGTCATAGTCTACAAGTGGAAACTCCGAGATAAGATCACCACATGCGTGAAAAAAAGGTTAATATCTCTACCAGCAGATCGGTCCGCAGGCGTGGAAGGGCTGGGAAGACCTGCTGTAGGAGGAACAGAGTCGCTCTCTCTATGTATAAACCTGAAGACTGGACATTGGTATTCAGTGACCCTACTCTCCAAGCTGCATGCGTTGTTATGAAGTTGAAGAGGAATTAAGGATGGCACTACCTTTACAAATTCCAGTGTTCAAATTGTGAAGGGATAATTTTGCCAAACGAAGGTGCGACGGCTTAATCAAATCGGATTCAGATGGATCCTAGAAGGTCAGACTCCAAATATTCAACATCCTCTTACTCTCTGGGTCGAAGGCGAACAATTGATGGTACTGTCATAGACCGCGAGGAACGGAATTGCCATAAATTCAAAATGATTGAAGACGACAGGGCAAGACAGGTTCTGATTGAATGATGGACCAATGGTTTTCGATTCATAACAATCGTGCGCCGGAACCAGCCAAACGATACATGACTTTAGGGTCACGAGGAGGAAGCAACGACGTCTATCAAGTGCCTCGCTGACGATTACATGTTGGACGATTCCCAGGCGTGATATTGATGTAAGTCCGGGGAGTGGGCATGAACACCTCCGATTGACCTGATCAGTAAACAAGTCAGAGAGCCGCTATTTTGTCGTTTTCAGGAACAGTGCTAGGGATGTAAGATTGGGAGGTGGCAGACGTCCAAAGAGTGACGAAAAGTGTGTGACATGTAACACAAATGTAACAGCGATAGAGTTCATCTGCCAGTGCTAGTGCATTGCCATTTGAATCTGTCAACCAGCTTGTGCCATGTACAATGAGCAGAAGGACAGACATAAAGTGAGGTCCCATGAGGAGGTAGGTGTAGGGGTTTTGTCCATGAAGTCAGTCACAACGGAAGATACACTCTCATCATTACCAAATGACATGGAGACGAAGGCCTTCTGCAGCTGACGATCTTGCAGCTGGCTATTTGTAGCCTTACAAGCGACGCAGCAAATGTAGGCAACCCGACCGCTTCTCAGTTCCGATGAAGGGAAGTGCTCTACTCAATGGGGCGAGGTGAGAAAGGAGGTTTATTTTGAAATTCCCAAGTTCGGCCAACGTGGACATCCGTCGTAACTGGGTATTGCTGGGTGGAGACGGAAACAGGGGACCCCTGACAATTCCGGAGACGTCGATCTGGACAGATTTAGGAAATCAGTAATTGTCACAAAATTGACCATTTATGAAAATATGCTGACGCGAAAACAGACAAAATAGCCCAAAAAATAGACGAAATATAGAAATCCTGACAGAAAAATTGCAGAGAATCTAGAAACGCCACGGCCTTTCCCGCTATATTGTCAGGGTCCTGGGCAGCGAAAATTGTTTTAGAAATTTTCAATGCGGAGAATACAACACGGCAACACTTGCATACTACCGCCGCTCTCTTGATTACACGGTTTGATGTTGTTTAGACGATAGTATTGCAGAAGATCCGGGGCAGCCGAAACTCTGCGAGGTCAAGGATTCGAGGAGACCCAGGAGGGAGAATAGAATTGGTTAAACAAAACATAACTGAATGACAGCACTTTATGACATGTCGACAGCTTCACGCTGCCAACTTTATTTCTTCGTCACACGATTCCAAACTCAATGAGATTTCTCTTCGGTGCAGAGTACGCATCGAAAGTACCAGTACTGGCAAGGGCTTCGAGGTCTGAAAGTTTGAAAAGCCAGGTAGTAAAAGGTTTTGATATGGATATAAGAGAGAAATTTTGTAAGCCAACTGTTGACATGCAACGTGATATATGTAAACACAGCAGATCTTAGAACAAGGCAACAAACAAGATCGAATCCGACAACCAAGAACCGAGTCTCACCGAATGACAGATATAAAAAGGTCCCGTCGGGGTAGCTCGCATTCATAAATATACTGGACCACTCTCGACTCTCTTCTCCAACTGCGCATCTAAAATTTCCAAATGACTATCGTTTTGGCCCCCTATTGGTCCAATGGAGTCCAAAAGCTCAAAGTAGTTTCTCAATGTGTGTCTCTAAAATTTTTTTCAACATTCCTGCTTTTGACGCTAAACAGCAGGGGTTGCACTACCGAGGCGTGGACTTGTTCCTCCAGCTCTTGACGCGGGGATACATATCCAGCGATGCCTCATGCAGCTACGTTCCAAGGACAATAACCTCGAAAAGTACATTTACTTGTCCCAGCTCAAAAATGAAGACAACTCTACTTTTTACAAGCTCTGTCTCGAGCATATGCCAGAGATTACCCCAGTAATTTATACGCCAACTGTTGGGGACGCTTGCTTGAATTTCTCCCACATATATAGACGACCTGAGGGCCTCGTCCGTATCTGACATCCATCATTTATGGAGAAAAACACTAACAAAGTCATTAGTATGTCTCTTACAAAGACAAGGGCCGAATTCATAGTGGTAAGTTGCGCATATTATCCACAGAATCTCATTCAACATAACTTTTTTTCAGTCCTGAGCAATTGGCCAAAAATAGATCAGGCAAGAATCAGTGTTGTGACAGATGGTGTGTTGCTCGTTTTATCCAAACTGCCACAATGAGCTAATTGAGTGGCATTAGGTTCGCGTATTCTAGGGTTGGGAGACCTCGGAGTCAATGGCATGGGAATTTCTATTGGCAAACTCTCACTTTACGTCGCTGGTGCTGGGTACGAGGAGAACCTCTTCAAGCGACCATAACTGACTTATATGCCCAGAATTCGTCCAGAATCTACGATACCAATCTGCCTGGACTTGGGGACGAATAACCAACGATACCTAGATGACCCTTTCTACTTGGGAATGCGTCAGAAACGAGTCTCGGATAAAGAAATGGAAGAATTTATGGACGAATTCGTTTACGAAATGAGTGTCACTTTCCCTAAACTCATGCTTCAATTCGAGGTGAGCCACATGGCCTTCTGCTAAATTATTGTTCTTCCTTTACTCTATTATCGTCCTTTCCTTTCAGGACTTCTCGACTGATAATGCGTTCAAATATCTCGAACGCTATAGAACAAAATACCCAGTCTTCAATGACGATATTCAAGGAACTGGGGCCGTCGTTCTCAGTGGATTCTTGAATGCGGCCAAGCATGCCTCAGCTGCGTCAGGTCGCCCTCTCACCGACCACAAGATCCTTTTCTTTGGTGCCGGCTCCGCAGGTGTTGGGGTCGCCTCTCAATTGATGAGCTTCTTCACTCTGCAAGGCATACCTCGAGAACAAGCACGCCGACAGATATATCTTGTGGATTCACAAGGCCTTGTTTACAATTCAAGAGGTCGTCTTCCGGAGCACAAGAAATGTACGTTGATATTTTCCATACCCGAAAACTTACATTCATCCCTTCAATAGACTTCTCGCGCAATGATTATGACGGTCCACCAATCACCGATCTCATTGAAATCATTAATTATGTCCGACCCACCGCTCTTCTCGGTTTATCTACTATTAGCGTGTGTTATAAATTCTTGTCTCAACGTCTACACACACTCATTTATTTTTAGGGTGCCTTCACAAGCGATGTCATCACCGCTATGGCGGCTATCAATCCTCGACCCATCATTTTCCCTCTCTCAAATCCCGTCAAACTCGCAGAATGCACATTTGCGGATGCCGTGGAACACACCCAAGGGACGGTCCTCTTTGCTTCTGGGTCTCCTTTCCCTGCACAACCCTACAACGGACAAACTCTATATCCCGGTCAAGGGAACAACATGTATATATTCCCAGGTTTGTTAAATAATTCCTTAGCTGAGGGATTCGACTTCTAACCCTTTGTTGGTTTTCAGGCTTGGGCCTCGCTGCTATCCTCTCACGTGCATCCCAAATTACAGATAGCATGGTTGAGGCATCATCCCTGGGTCTGGCTGGATCCCTAACAGAGGAGGAAATCTCTCTTGGATTGATCTATCCTCGCATTGATAGAAGTTTGTCGTTTGCCATTGACCTCTTTATCCTTTTTCTCACATTCCTCCCTTCGTTCCTTCATATAGTTCGTGAAATCAGTGCAGATATTGCCAAGGAAGTTATTCGTGTTGCTCAGAAGGAGGCAAGTTTAATCAATCCTTCGTCTTTATAACATCGTTATTGATAATTATTTCCAGGGTGTGGATCGCTCACCTGAACTTCGTGCCATGAGTGATAGCGACCTCCTCGACTATATCAATCAGAAGATGTGGAAGCCCTTTTGTAACCAGATTGCACAATCCAGTTTGTGACTTCCCTTCCGTTTTTATTTTTTTTCTGCTTCGATTCCGTGCTCTCCGAAATTCCGAATGGCTTTAAAATTTCTGTAAAAGTATAAATTACAATAATCCTTGTGGTGTATTAGCTAGACAGCATCACTTCTATATTCAGTTTTTAGAGGCGGTGATGTTTTTTGAAGTATGGCATGGGAAACATAATATAACTTTCTATAGCGGTTCACAATGGGTATCGGAGATGCGACGAATTATATATCTATCGGAGTAGATCCTTCTAAATCGTGATATGAGGATATAGATACATTTTTTGTAGCTGCAATGCAAATCATGGTACTTGATGGTGAAGGATGATTTCGCCTACGAAACGTAAATAAGGCTTTAAAGGGTGAATCTAGACCCCAGCCAGCTTCTTCAAGGTAGCAAATTCATCTGAGCCCGTCGCCTTACAGAGAGCATAGAACTTGGATGACGGATCATTTAACAAGGTAGATGGTCTGCGAAATTTTATGAGCGAACGCATATCAATGATAGGGAAATAATTTTACTTGTCAAACTCGATGATTTGGCCTTGTTCAAGGAGCATCACCTAGATCAAATCTTAGTGCCACTTGTAAAGTTCATCAGAAATGCCTCTTACTCTGTCGTAATCGATCACGGTGCGCAATCGATGAGCAATCGTCAAAATGGTACTTTCAGCAAATTCCCTTGGCAAAGAAACTCAGGACTTAGAGATAGTCTACGTGCAAATAACACTTACTGTCGTATGGTCCTGCCGATAAGCTCATCGGTTGCATAGTCAACGCTAAAATAAGCTTAGCCAACGAGCCAAGAGCCTAGACACTAGATTCTACCTTGCAGTTGCCTGGAATCAAAGTCAGCAGTATTAGGAGTCAAGAATTTTTTTTGGACATACCTCGTCCATCACAAGGACTTTAGAACGTTTTAGAATTGCTCGAGCCATACACAAAAGTTGCTTTTCTCTGTGGCTCTCCGTAAGTAACACGGAAGAACTATCGGGAAGTTCATTACCCAGTAGAAAAATTCTCGCCTCCTTCAGAGACATTGGAGTCCAAATCTTGGAACACATTCATATTTACGGTTTCTGGCGTATCAGTGGGCGCATCTTCTGCTGGAATGAGATGAACGCGCCGCAGAGCCTCATACTGCGCTTTGTTAGAATTGCAAAGAGAGGGAGAGCAAGAACATTGACTCACAATCTCAGCATCTTGATATTCATCGAAAACGTCAAGGGTGGACCGTAATGTTCCACTCAAAATAGTCGGATCCTCTGGAAAAGAGATCAGGCGTTGCGCAAACCTCGGCAACAAACATACGAGGTATGATGGTTAAGCGACTTCGAAGATCGGCAAGGCCAATTTTTGCAATGTCAATGCCGTCAATCACGATGCGACCGCTAACTGCTTCAACGAATCTGAAAAACGATAGGGCCAGCGTGCTTTTTCCAGATCCCGTTCGACCGAGAATACCAACCTATCGTAATTGTCAGGTTCTGGCTGACAGGAGAACATGAAGGATCCTTACTTTCTCTCCTGAGTGAATTTCGAAACTCAGCTCATGGAGTACGTCGGGCAGATCAGGCTAAGTGGCATAATTAACGATCTGAAAGGAAGATAGATGTAGTATTGACCTACCGCATAACGGATGACAAGGTTCTCGCACTTGATTTCACCAAGGGTGGGCCACTCAGGAACAGGACGAGGTTCAATAAACTCAGGCGGTTCACGTCGAAGGTCTGTATATTCTTTTACTCGCTCAACAGCCACCTTGGTTAATTATGAGAAGGGTTCAAGCCATGAATCCGGATCAAAGATTACACACCATTGACTGCTCCAGACCCACGAATCTGCGAACCATAAAGAGAAGGTCGTTAGTGACAGTGGAGGCAAACGCTAGCGCAAATCCAGCCATAGATGCAGTGATACTAGGTGTTATGAGACAGACTAGTCCCGTCGCGCCCACCATCCCAGCAGAGAGGAGGTTAAAGCGAACTGATAACCACCGATTTACTCCCCACATCCAATAGTAAGGGTTGGAATTCTTTGCGGTGATGAGAAAATTCCTGAATGCTGGTAGACAATACATACTGTGTCAACGCATCGCAGCATATCTCTCAAAAACTTAGAGGATGCTCCGAAAGCTCGAAGAATAGTAACACCAGAAATTGTTTCTCCGTATATTGAGTATAAGGGTGACCGAGTAACAGAATCTGTACATGGATTAGCATTTTATGATGTCGATAATATCAAGAACGTACCAAGGCGACGCATGTCTCTGGATGTTTGTCCGTAGATCTATACTCAAGTCAGCCTGTAACACCTTCGGGTCAAGACTTTCCCTCACTTTTGCAACTACAAGGATACGTGAGTCTCAGCACCGAACAATGAAAGACATCATCTCACCATTCCAATACACAATGCCAAGAATAGTAACAGCGAACATAAATGGAGGCCCTCCAACGACACTTACAGTCACAATTGTTGTTGCAACGGAAAAACCATACATGATACTTCGCCCAAAGTTATCGGATAGATTACTGTCAATACCTTCGAAATCCTTTCCAAACCGATTGAGTAAGCGACCCCGGGAGACGGTGTCATGGAAGCGTATGTTGGCAAAAAGAACAGCTTCGAGTAGCCTCTCATACAGGACATGGGATGCGCGAATGGAACCGCGGTATAGAACGAACCATCGAAGGGTTCCAATGAATAAACCGAGTGTCGTAACCATGCCATAAACAGCAATGTAAAAGATCGGACTCTCGACAGTGCCATTCAGCTCATCATTAGACCAGTGCCTAGTCAATATTAGCTTCCGTACGCACTCTGATGAGGAAACAAACCTGAGCCAGCCGTTTTCAAGCACAGGGCTTGCGGAACTGAGGAGAAGCATCGCAACGAAAATGATCCAATACCAGACGTTCCCACAGGCCCAGATGTATGTTTCCCAGATATCTCGGCTAATGCGGCCAACGGCACGTTTTTCTTCTTCGATGAGTTTTCTCGCAGGTTTCCTATCTTGTTTTGGGAGGATTGTTTGCGATTGTGTTGATATTGAGTTTGACTCAGGGGTTTTCTCTGTGCCCCCAGCTAAAGCCTGTTCGTCAGCCGCCTCCAACGTAACTTTTTCGGCTTGATCTTCTGTTCCTTCAAGTAAAGTGGATTGGACGAGGCTACGGATCACACCAGAGGCGTAGAAGTCGGTGCTTGAACCACTAAACTGGACACGACCATTGTCCAAAGTGACAATATAACTTGCTCCTGGAGCGCACATTTGTACATGATGCGAGACAAGAATGACCGTTCTTCCTTGCATGAGCTCACCCTTTAGACACTCATTGTAGAGGTGATGAGCAGTGTGAGCGTCGACTACAAGTCCATTTAATTCAACGATTCTCAGGGAAAAGATATAACGTACCAGCCGACAAGACATCATCCAAGAGCAGGATGGATGCCCTTGAGTAGACTGCCCGCGCCAGAGAAACTAGGACATGTCAGGACAACAATACGAAAAGGTTGAACATTTTTTCAGTACCTCGGGCTTTCTGACCGCCGGAGAGATTGACCTAAAGTTTCCTTCAGAATAGTTCAATGATTCACCAGTAAAGTACATACTCCCCGTTCTCCAATCTCAGCCTCGTCGCCGTCTTCCAAGATGTCAAGATCACTTACAAGTGCACAAGCACTCAGGGTCTTTAAATATCGTTCCTCATCGTAGGGAAGATTAAATAGAATATTTTCTATTTAACTCATCAACAAGGTCTGTACCAGATGCCCAAAATAAGCTTACCCTTGATAGTTGCGTTACGAAGCCAAGCCGTTTGAGGTACATAAGCACAAAGACCTTCCACAACCCACTTTGTCTCCTTCGGTTTGACGGACATGAAAGTTGCCAGAGAATCAGGGGGTGACCTTGGACAAAGCACCTGCCCCGTCAAGACATCTGCTTCACCCAACAAGGCTAGCAACAGCAATGTCTTTCCTGATCCCAACTTCCCACAGACTAGTGAAAGTTCACCTCGAGGAAAATTAAGGGTGAGATCGAGAAGCATGAACTTCGACCTAGGGGTAGATGCAGCGGAGGAACTCCGGCTTGAACCAGAACGATCTTGTGGCCAAGTCAGAGTGCACGATTGGAAGGCAAGAATTTTAGATTGTTGATCAAGAGGGGGAACGCTTTCGACTTCAGCCCCGTTAAGATATTTCTCTATTCGACGTAGGGATACGAAACTCTGGAAATTTTCGGTTAGTCAAACTGAGGTCTTAATATGGAGTAACAATTGACCTGGAGCATGTTGATAAAAGTTTCGGGTAGAGCGCTCAATGCAAACTTCATCTCCGAAAAAACTAAGGAATCATTTACCATGACCGAAGCGGGTGCGAGAAACTACCTACCCAGGATGGATGTGAAGGCAATAGAAGGAGTCAATGTCTGCTGCCTTACAATCGCAAAATGCCAGAAAGAGACTAATGTTACGAGAATTGGCGAAGCATTCCTGGACAACAGATGAAAAATGAGGCATGCGGTTCAAGACGTTGTTACATACCAGATGGCGTTCCATAGAGTCTCTATGGTGTAGTTGAGTTTTTGGTATTGCAACTCCTGTTTCCGGATAGCAAGGACTCTTTTTTCAAAACTGCGTTCCCAAGCCATAAACTGAAATACGTTAGATATAGCCAATTGAGAATAACACAGGTTACTACCTTCAGCATTCGAATCGCACCCAGAATCTCGTTCATTAGAGAAACTCTTTCATCACGCGTTCTCATCAGGTTTTCCTGAGCACCGACAACAACCTTTCCAGCATAATGATTCATGGGCAGGAAGAGGCAAGTAACAGCGAGACCAAAGAAGCAAGAAACACCTGAAAACCACAATCGACATCAGCAGTGAGGTCAAACAAAATGTGCATACCAAGCAGGTTATACAGAAATAATGTCCCAATCACTATTTCTATCGGGGCATCTAAGGCAGCAAATTAGCCGTCGATAAGGTCTCAAGCTGTTATGATTTACCGATAAGAGAAAAGGCATGCCATGCAAAATCGCTAACTCTATCGACGTCTGTTGTCATCAAAGTCATGATCTGGGCCTTGCTCGAGAAGTCGCTTTCTCCTTGTTTTTTATCCGAATCTGCAATGGATTCTGCATCGTTGTCACTAGATTTATTTGACGTTGGTGCAGAAGCCGAAGCGACATCCTTCCGAATAAGAGTTTTTGCAAAAAGGATAGAGTTGAGTTGAGTCCGCAGTCTAACTTGAACGGTAGTCGTTGCGAGAGACCAGAGTTGCCCGGTCACTGAAAGCTTTGCATCAGATATTTTGAAACAAGCCATGAATCAAAACAGACACGTACCCAGAACTACAACGGCATTTGTGAAAAAGAGGCCAACAACATACACCCAACCCCAACCTTTACTTTTTCTCTCAGGGTCTACCTCGAGATAATACACAAAGTTTTGCAAGAAGTAGGCTGGCGTATAAAAGAGAACGGCCGATATGGCCGCAAGCAGCGTTAAGACGGCGAAAACAACAGAGTTGAGCCGGATTAACTGCCATGATAACTGCCACCCTTCACCCGGTTTAGGACTCCAAGACGAAATGTGGAGTCGAACACTCTGCATGGTCTTTCTCATAGCAGTGTAATTGTATGTGGATCGTAAGGTAGCCGGAACGATCGGCAGATCGCCTATGTCGAGACTGGCGGCAACGTTTCCCAGCCAAACGACCTTCGTCGTGTATGAAAATAATAAGAAATCCCACGGGGATGCATCTAAAAATCTGCTTAACAATGCCTAGGTGCATACTTGAAAGGGTTGACAAACTTATGATGCCAGCAACGTTATTTTCATCCATGTTGGTAATAGAATGGACTGTCTTTTCTGAATATATGTTCGATGGAGGATAGTGTAGCAAAGGTCCCAAAGGCGTCCGAATTATGACGATCCAAGCAACGGTATAAATAAATGCGAGGGTATACCAGAGTTCCATAAGAACTTCATCGTCATGGTGCGACGAATCATTATGTGAACGGGGTCGAATGGTATGGTAGACTGAGAGCACCTTGACGGGTGGCGATGATTCGGGAAGAAGGCTGATAATCCCCAACAAGAGGCATGCGATGGTGGTCAAAGTAGTGAGATGCAAGATAAATTCCGAATGAGAATCTGTATCTTGGTGGCGAACAGCACGACAGCTCAACAGGAAGATGTAGAGGGCGAAACTCAGGTGGAGTGCATAGACAACAGTTTTGTCACTCTGTTCGTCGGCAACAGCCCATCCTAATGAAATTGCCAAGATAATGGATGCCAGAGCTAGAAGGAATGAAATGAATAATTTCCTCAGATACACCTTTCCCAAATCGTTAGCACGGAAAGACAAACGCGACTGCAGCATACCCTTCTCCAAAACACCTCTGGTTCAATGGGATATCCATCTGTGACATCTTCTGGTTTCAAAATATCAAAGGGGTCGTGTTTTAAGCGCTGATCTTCATCATTGGCATGAACAGGAAGTTGGATTTTTCCTTCAGTATTCCTTGATGCCGTGAACCAGAAAATTATGAGACTCGCGAACGCGCTTATTACTAACGCAAGTGCGACTGGTAATTCAGAGCGAAGCATTGACTTCAACGAATTGAAATTATAAACGTTGGTGTCCACCAAGAAGGAAGGAGACACATCTAATTCACAACGTTCAATATTAATAAGTTGCATCATATGACCAAATCTAAATATCTAAATTACATAATACCATGTATGTAAAAATAACTAAATATATTACAATGGAAGATAAAGCGAATAGAAAGAATCGTCCACGACAAACCCAAGGTATAATTAAACATAGGTATAACAGTAAGGCACCTTTTGGATATCCATAACATCCTTCACAGGGACTGTAGGGCCAAGGTTAGCCATCTTTAGCGGATACGTCAGGTTTAGGACGCCATAAGGTGGATAGATCGACGTTCGGCCAGCAACTTCATAGAGACGTTCAGGGGACGAATTTTGCCATTGCCACCAGATGCGGTCAAGGTTACTATGGTGCAAGTAGAAGATAGGATCTACGTGAATACAAATGTAAGTCGTGAGATATTTTTCTGGGAAGAGTCACGTACCTCCAGGGCTAGAGAAGAAGTTACTCATTTCTCCACCAACAGCGACATGGCCACCATCATGGGGTCGATGGTCGGGAGCAAACTCTACGGCACCTTCGAGCTCGATACTGAACTCCTCGTATTCCGAGAAACTTAAAACGCGTTGTACTGCTGACGTGTTGAGGAACATGCGGGCTGTATCGTTAAAGCCTCGACAGAGACAATGTTCCGTGACGAGCAGACCAGGGCCAGATTTAAGAGTATAGTTGGCGAAAGGGCCATCCCCTATGCATCCACGGAAGGCCGCAGGACGAATTCTTGACGTGTTTGCGGGGTCGGGAGGGACGGTATAAGTTCCAGGAACCCCATTTCCACCAAAACCGGTGACGGGATCCCAGATGGAAGAATTGGAGATTCTGGTACCATAATAAACCAGATGTCATTGACTATGAATAAAAGTAACACTTACAAATTGGGCGCATCAGAATCTTGAGACCAATCCCAGTATCTGGCCAAAGTCAAATTAGCCAGGTTCGCATCACCAGGAGGAAAGCTTACGGTTGTGCGCCTTCATATCCACATTCTTCACGAAGCGCGATCTCATACACCTTCAAATATTGCCTGTGCCAGGGAAGAAATTCCCCCTTTTGTATCGATCAGATACAAGTCTGCCATAGAGCATCGAAGAGAATGCTTACCACATAATGAATCCTTGTAGCGATCTCGATATGGTGAGCCTGAAATTCGTCGAAGCGTGACCATGATGATGGTCTTGAAGAGTTGTGCGCAGGTCGCGACTGCAAACACTTCACGGCATCGATATAACTTTTCTTCTCGTCATCTCCTAAAGCCCTCCTGCAACATTTGAAGTTAGTGGGTCAAATTGCAGCGTATCAAATCAACTCATACCATTCTTTTCGTTCAAGAAGATCCTCGCATGAATCGCCATAATGTGAATCGGCAGCATCTAACGGAACAGCAAGAACAGAAGAGTGGAATAGGCTAAGAGCTAAGCACAAAGCAAGGCATGCTGAAGTTGTCGAAATCATCGGTCTTCAAGTAGTGGTGAAATTGTCGGATGTTGTTGGGTGTTGCCGATGAGCTTGCTGCGATGAGGTTGACCAAAGACGGTACGGAGGTTTATATATCTTCAGATGTAGCCGTAGATTGGAGCAAGGGTTTAAATCGGGGACCTGGGAGTCATATCCGGAAGGTAGATGGGCCAGAATGTCAAAATTCCAGGTATAACGATGAGTCCTTCCGAGGTAAAATTTTGGAATTACGACTAGGCCACCGCCCCGTGCTTCGAAAGTACGCCTGGTGTTTCGCGGACAATGAACATTGCAAATTTCCCGAGAAAACTAACGCCCCGCGCCCAGTGGCCCGCCGTATGGACACGTACCTTGATCGGAAACGGGGCCAAAATCATATGTCATGACATCCTTCCAGGGTAAATTTCAGAACAGGGATCAGCTTGTTGACAATATGGCCCTATCGAGGTGCTGGACTGAAAGATCGAAAGCTTGGTTTGGTTGCACCCAGACGGTGGACGCCACAGCAATGCAATTACGAAGAACATGACACATCTCGCTGTTTGATAGGAGATTTGATATGCGGGTCAAATACCATAACTTCACTGCTCATGCCAAACAGCTAGGACGAGTATGAGTCAGTGAACAGATTAAGAACTAGCTGGTGATCTTATCATTGTCAATGATGGAGTCTGGTGGAGAAGGCGATCTACGGCTCAAGATTATTACTTCCTCATCGACCTCCAGAAGCACCTTCATCGATAGCTTCTGTCGACATCAAAAGCATTTGCCGATTAAGTCCAGAATCCACCGATTCCGCTGTATGATAAACTGCGTGATATTCTGAGCCAGTCCTCCCTCATCTTCGACTGGACTGATTAGTATTCCGGTATGGACAGGATCCAGCACAGCACGCAGGCACCCCGGACGTCGGGCCGTTTACAATACTGTGCTTTAAACTGTAAGAGGAATCAGGATAGAAATCTTAATAGAAGTTATTCGGGCTCGAAGCGTAACCGGATGGAGGTTAAGCTATGCTCTGCGTCTCTGCAGCCATCGGCATCACGAGGAATCCCTACTTTTGGTTTCGTTGAACCAGTAAAAAAATTGCCGTTATTAGGAAGTATCCATCTCTTGCATGCAATGAGAGCACAAGGAATCGGTGTCAGGGCTAAAAATACTGAAGCAGAAAGCATATATGAATGGAGACACAAATACCAACCAGGGATACACGTGGAAGGCGGCGGCCACTTACAATTGAACGTCAAAGAAGTTGGAGAATATCCGTCTATCGAGAATCATGCAGGATGATCTTGACAGCTATGTATGAGCCAGATTTTTAAGACCTGGAACACAAGAAACTTGTACAGGTGGCAATAGACAAGCAGCCGCTTCTTCTAGACGTAGTTTAGGCCAATTGGAGGAGCACTGGTCAGTCCGATAGAGCCGCGCTGTCTGTCAGTGATGGTCACTGAAACTGGTTACCGTACTAGTAGATGGGGAGCATCTGGGAACCGATGCTAAATCAGTTTGCATTTGTTTTCCACAAGGTCAAATAAACATCAAACAAAGTTATTTCGGTACCATGTCCTACCAGTTCATATT
>JAIUJM010000519.1:0-11804 GCA_026262225.1 Inosperma sp. D86 | reverse complement strand
CACAAGCTTTTCTTTATCTTCTCTCGATATGGTGGAACTTCCATACGAAATTTGGTTGATGATCGTTAACTATCTACCTATACACCAAGTTCGACGCTTGTATTCCATCAACAAAACCTTTTTAAACATCGCTTTGGATGTGCGGTACAACCACATAGCTCTAGGGATCTTACCTGACCGGGTGGTGGAAGAAACAGAACCACGAATACTTCGGTAAGGAATGCCTGCTAGTGGCCTGTGGTTATGTTGATCTCCCTTGACAGAAACCGACTCCTTGCCTCACGACCCACTGCCCTACAAATCACGTTTTATGACTCCGATCGCTCAGGAGCAAACGTGGTACAAACGACTTTACGGTCCTCATTGAAGCCGGTTCTGCGGAACGTCATTGGTAATACGATGGGTCGAAAACCTAAACCTGTTTCTCCAGCCATGAAAGTCGAACAGCTCGCTTTACACGTTATGCCACGATTAACCCGTGTTAGAGAGCTCAGCTTCGTACATACGAAAGATTGGGATGGCTTAGACGGAACTTTTGACCCAGAGGCCGCTCTCGTTTTCCCAGAAATGCTCAGAATCGTCGGAAATCGTTTGCAAGCTCTACGTATCCAATCTACCTTTGCTGTGTATTTACCCTCCCGACTTGAATCCCTCGAATCGTTCTCTGTCGACGCTTTGAATTCCTTCCACACACCAGCGATTCATAACGTCATGCTTGATAAAGTCCCCGCATTCCTTCGAGCACATCAATCCACCATTCGCAGTGTGTCGTTCTCCATCAAGAATCACACACTAGACGTTTCTCCCATCCTTCAATGTTTGCAGCAAATGACTTGTCTCCATGAAATAGACCTTTCCTTAGCTTATGGCACGATTTTGATGGAACCTTTCAAAGGCGGACATGAGCTACTGGAGGCTCATCAACGCCACCTCAGATCCTTATCCCTTAGCTTTGTCGCAGACCGTGGAATCGGTTGGAATTTGCCAACATTCTTTCGTCAAGAATGGTGTTCAATTAACCTCCCCAATCTCCGAAGCCTGTCCATACAGACACCTGGTGCGCCGTTCACGCGGGAGCTAGGAATCTACATCCGACAGCTCTCTTCTTCTCTCGTCTCTCTCAAGATAAAGCATGCGGCTTTCTCTGCCCACGTTGGTGGCAGAGGACTTCAAAGTGTCTGTGAGACACTGAGCCACTTCCCATATCTGCAAGAGCTCAGCTTGAATCTCTCCAACTTCAACGTTGCGCACCTTGTCGTCTTCGCAAGCACTCTTCCGCATCTGCGTTCACTTTTTCTCGACTACTCTTACCAGCCTCTCAAGCTAGATTTAGTAAGTGGTTTGTAGTTCAAATGCCTGAAGAAATATTGATAAATACCTGCAGTTCGATAGAAGGAAATTGTCTCCAGAATTGTTTTACAGATGGACACTCGAGTCGTTCGATTACAAGACCCGTGATTCCGAAAACAATAACTGGATTGACGAACAGGTGGCAATTCACTTACCCAATGTTCTGTGGATTCGTGGAAAACGACGGAATGAATGCCTCAATAGGGACCTTCAATGATTGCCCGACTAATGGCAACGCTACACGCTCTTTGATGAAGCATTCTTAACTGGGGCAATGATTCTATGAGGGCCGGAATTCGGATGCAGTAAGCGGCGTTATCGAACTTTGGGACATACGACCTTGATACCTTGACTTTATCCTGGTTTAGATATTCCCTATGGACTTAATATGGACTTGGCGATTTGTTACGGACTACAATCATTTCAATGGGACTTTTGCAAAGATAAATTACCGATATGTTACATAAATATCTGGACAATGACTTGATGAATACAACCTAGGTTTTAAAGTAAGTAATAAAGCATTGTTCTGAAACATTGTCGAGTGTGAATGTGCTGTACAAAATTTAGTCGCCTCTTTCTACTACTATTAACCATTCACCAAATTTATTCGCCGCCGCCGCCGGTCTAATATGATCGAAGGGAGCCACGATACTTTGAATCATGTATGTCAACCTCAGCCGTGACAAAACTAGACGTTAACCCCTGTATGGACGTCCACTCCTGTCTTCAAGACTTGTTCACGAATTCCTTCGACTTAGCTATAGTTATTGTGACTCCGAGCACTCTCAGGCTGATCGAAGCATGATACTGCCCAAATTGTTCAATAAAGACAACTATCTCAATTTTATTATTAGAGAACGCCCTTCCAAATACATTGACCGTCTGGATGAACAGTATTAGTTGCCATAAAAATATCATTCAGTCTACCAATGTACTGTACATGTGGATGGCTGCTTCACAGACGGCGGAAGGTGTGTTTCCGGAACAACTTGAATTCTGCATCCTCTATTTTTACCAGATTTACCGTTACAGTGTTTGGATCGAGCGTCCTTTTTACATGGTTGGTTTACTGGGTGTTCTTTGGGAGGGGGTTCGTATTCGAAAGCAACAATTTGGAAAATTCAAGACGAGCCTTCTTGATTAACTTACGCTCTTCTGAATCACATCCGCATCTCCATTTAATGGCCATGATTCTGGTTAGATAGGCCTGGTATACGGGCCATTCTTTTGATCCAAGTACTTTTCTTATACAAGTAACAACTCACATCTAAGTCCCAAACCCTGCAAAGTTCGACGTCCGCACACCCCTTGACCACTTTGTTCAGCCCCAGCCATAATGCACCATTCACCATCTGGTCACTTTATTCCTTGACATTCTTATCAAAATAAACTGCACGACAACCATTGCTTATCTCCTGAGTCCCATAAACCCATCATTTTGTGAAATTGTGACTATTAAGTTCAATAAGTTGTCCATAGGCTCATTACACAAGTACTACCATACTAGTATGACAACTCCGAATTTGATGAAAACAAATGAGAATAACCGAAGCGAGTAATCCATGTAGGGACTCTAACCACCTTCTCCAACGAAATGTTGAACACTTGAAAAACCCAACTTGTCAATTGCCAGTTATAACCACTCCAGGATCCTCGGCTCCCGAGCTGGGGCCCTCAAGAGCGACACCTGTCTAGGTCTGTTCTGGATCCACAGTACATTGGGCAGGCGAATTGCAACCTCTCTGGCTATCCAGTCATCGTCTTTAGAATGACGAGTTCTGAAATCAAAGGACTCTAATGCCCACTTGGAGAACAAGGGAGAATATTCCCATGTAAAATCCTGTGCGCAAGAATTAGCATATCTTCAGGGCAAAATCACCTTTAAACTTACTTCCCCCCGGTACACCGATGAATAATCGACAAAGAGTGAATGCAAATGAGGAAGCGCCTTTGCAAAAATGAAGAGGTCACCAGGGTGGAATTCAAAGATGGACAAGCTCAGATCTTGCAGATACGGAAAGTCGCTGAGGTCCTTGCAGAAATTTTGCAGGTGGTTCCATTTATTAAACGAGTGTTTGATCTTGAGAGAGATGAGGGAGGAGGAGAACCGCTTCACATATGTTCCTAACTTATCATCAAATAGACCAGGGGCATGTATTGACAAGTATCTGAGATTGGGAAGCCTAACCAAAAACCATGTTTGATGAAATTCCAATGGAATAAAAGGGATAGGAACAGGCAACATAGTGAGGGATAACACCCTAAGATTTGGTCCATGGGTCTCTAGGACACTGCGCACACCGTCGAAAGGTGCCTCTGTTGTTCCCATCGGGTGATAACGTAAGGATAAGTGGAGAGTGTGAAGGCAGGACATGAGTTGTAAGCAGGTAAGGATGGGTGAGACGTCTAATACGTGATCGTCGATGGAGAATGACACGTTCCGTATGGTAGATTGATGGGCTTGAAGAAAGATGGGGACATTTCCAAGCATGACGGTGTGGATGCCAGGTGTATGGGAAGGTCTGACAGCATCAATAGAGAACGTGTGCAGAGATTCAAGCCGCGGAGGCAAATATATTGCAAAGGTTGATTGGATATGCAGTGCTTGCAAGCGGTTCCCAATAATTCTCAATGCTTGAGGGAAGATGAGGCTGGCATCTGCATCGTTAGGTCTGTCCAGACCTTTCTCGTATGCGAAGGTGAGCCCAGTAAGTCGTGTCAATCGAGGCATAACGCCAGTGACTTGAGCAAGTTTGTCCGTCGGAGAAAGGGCAGAAAAAAATGGGGTTTTTCGGCCCCTCGTCTTGTCAATGATAGTATGCAGGAACGATTTCAACGAGGAATGCTTTTGTATCGGAATTGGACCAAATTGTTCTGCAGAACTATAAAAATTGATCTGAAGATTTGTGGGCCTTGAAGCGATAAGTGGATTCCTTCCACGTTGGATTAGCATGCCATCGTATGACCACTGAAAAGCCACGTACTGCAATATCGGTGGCCTTGTCTCATCTATCACTCTGTCAGGAAAGAGTCCCAAGGAAGCCTTCTTATACCGCAAATCCAAAGCAATGTTGAAAAGTGCCCTATTAACCAAATAAAGGTGTTGAACTTGATGGACGGGTAGATACTCGACAATCTGGAGCCATATTTCGTAAGGAAGTTCTGGCATCTGGAAAAGAGAAATTTGCAATCGAAGTGAAGTGCGGTTAATGTTTGTTCTTATAGGCAATGCGTTCATCATGTGGTCCACAGCTTCGTGACTGGGATTAAATGAGGGATTGCATGCGCCCATACCAAAGTCCAATCAGAGACTGAATAGGGTTTTCCTAAACGGGCGCTCTAGAGTCCATAGCCATGGAATTGTCAGCATTCTATCCGCGCTTTTTCACATCAACGCCCTGGCTAGCGAATTTTGAATTCCGGAAGTGCAATTTGGAACACAAACATATTGAGAAAACTGGTTGACTGTGCAAGGAGCATTGGGTTCCTTTCGCCAATTTAGACATCTGCAATTAACCTGAACATTCAAGCAAAACACTCACTCATTGCTGTCGGGTAAATATTTCGGCCTAGGGAGGTATGAGTACTTCTGACCCTTGACCCTAAATGATCGAGATCGCTAATAAGCGGTTACCCTGTTTGGAGGTTAGTCGATGATGATGATGTAACAGTGACCCACCAGGGAACTAATTGCTGCGGATGGATTATCCGCCATTCAAAGCAAATTCCTGTAGTTCCTCTCCCGATTTAGACACAGACGTAAGAACATCCTTCAACTTTGTCGTTTCAACCAAAAAACCAGAAAAGATCTGCGAGGAGGGCAGAAAACGACAGAGTCAGAGTTAGAGAAACTACCAGTCGGATAAGACCTGAAGTCGCATCCAACTTGATGGCAGCAGGTCTGAAATAGGTGGTTGTGTCCTTTTAAATTTCAGAAAGTAACGCGACCATGAATGCCTTTGTAAAGAAATTGAGACGCAAGTGAGCAAATAGTGACCACCAGCGGACCGGACGAATGATTAAAATTTTCCCACGGGGCACGGTATACTTGTTGTGGCATATCCGATTCGACTTGGGAAGCTACTAACAAGATGATAGATCTTCCATATGAAATTTGGCTGCATATTGCCGAGTATCTTCCCGACTCCGGAGTTTGCACCTTGTATTCGGTCAACAGAGCTCTTTATGACATCGCTTTGAATTTGAAATACAAGAATGCCTCCATAGGAGTCTTACCTGACCGGGTGATAGATGAGACAAGACCACCAATTCTAGGGTGTGTTTAACTCTCCGTGGTGATGATATTTCATACTAATCTATCTTGAAAGGAATCAAGACCTTTCGTCAAGACCCACGGCCTTGGAAATCACATTTTATGACACACCCAATCGCTCTGGTCCAAATGTGGTGCCAGTAAAATTTTCACTGAATACGTTTATTTCGTCCGCCATTACTGGTATGATGGGCTACAAACCTCAAGAAGTTTCGCCAGCGGCCAAGCTTGCTCAAATTTTATATGCAATGGCCAAATTCACACGTGTTACGAAACTCAGTTTCAAATCTGTGAATGTATTGGGTAGACTTCCTGGTATCCGAGTCGAAGCCTTCCTGATTTTCCCCAAGGTCTTAGGATTCATCGGGAACAATTTGCGGACTCTCCACATCCAATCGCCTTTTGTCGTGTATTTGCCACCACGTCTCATGTCTCTTGAATCATTCTCTCTTGATGCTCTCAGCCCTTATCACACATCAGGGTTTCACATCATTATGCTTGAAAGGGTTTGTGCATTCCTCCAAGCACATACATCGACCCTACGGGATGTGTCGTTCTCCATTGACAACCAAACCTTAGATGTCTTACCCATCTTCCAATCTTTGCGGCTCATATCCTGTCTTCACAGTCTAAACCTTTCTCTGTCTAACTATGTGGAGAGGAATATTCATACGGCACTTCTCAAGCAAGTGCATGAGGTTCTAGAAATTCACCAACAACACATTCAATCCTTAACCCTTTGCTGTAACCGTGACATTGTGGGTGGTTGGTCATCCTTGTTGTATCCGATAGATTCTTTTCGTCAAGAATGGGTGTCAATTAAGCTTCCCAACCTCAAAAACCTGACGTTACGCCTTCCTGGTATGCCATATAACGTGGCCTGCATCCGTCCTTTCACCCGGTCCTTGATTTCTCTCAAGATTATGCATATACCTTTCATCCCCTATGCTGTCGATTCCGAGCTCGAATCTTTTTGTGAGACGCTCAATCAGTTTTCACGTCTTCAAGATCTCCATCTATTCATTCCTGAGCTCACCGTTAAGCACCTCGTCCTTTTTTCACGAACTCTTCCGGACCTCCGTTCACTCCATATCCAATGCAAAACGCATACATTTGGCTTGGTAAGTTGATTATCACCAAGCCAAAGTTTTGGGAAATGATATTGATGTATGGACTTCAGGAAACAGGGATGAATCCCATAGTGCTCTCCAGCTGGGCCTTGGAATCATTGGATTGTGAATGCAATAGCCAGAGGAGGACTGACAGGTTGGATTGGGAACTGGCAGGTTGCCTACCCAAAGCTATGTGGATCAACAAAAGGACACGGAGGGAATGCCTCTTTATTCCCTTAAATGTAAGTAGGACTAACTTGGCCTTTTTGAATCTTTTGACTGAAATGTGGAAAGAAACTTAGCAAATACGGGATTGTAAGGCATTCTGACTTGGTGAGATTCGGTCTCTGTGATTAATATTAATATCGCTGGATATTTGATCGCATGCTCATGTAGATACAAGTAAGAAAACTATCTATTGGTACTCTGCCTTCGTACTCCACAGTATCCTAGCCACCTTGGTGACAAAGTAATCTTAACACCAATTTAACAGGACATTACCTCTGTGAAACATGGCTGCATCGAATACGTGAGTACTTGCCCTGGCCCCAAGTTCGCGCTTGATTCGGTTGGCATCGCCTTGGATTATTACCTGAACGAGTTGTATAAATCACCCAACCTCAGGTGTATGCTTAGCGTTCAGTTCTAGACTAAGTTTCTTAGAAATCTTATCAGCAATTCGTGGCACGTGTTACATACATGTCACTGCGGAATGAAAATGAGGAATTTGACAATGCTACTTACTACAAAACGACCCCCATCCCAAGGACGAGTATCCATCAAGATCATGGATTTTCCATACGAAATTTGGCAGAAGATAGTTGAGCACCTCCCTGACCACCAAGTTCGTAGATTGTATTCGGTCAACAGAGCCCTTTACAACATAGCCTTGGATTCTCGGTACAAATATGCCTTGATAGGAATATTACCTGACCGAGTGATGGAAGAGACAAAACCACCCATTATAAGGTATGTAACTTTCCCTGTGGTGCCAATGTTGTATGGTAATCTTAAGTACTTTGGGTAGGAATGGACAGCTTTCGTCAAGGCCTGTGGCTTTGGAGGTCACCCTCTACGATGTTCCAGATCGCTCTGGTCCAAATGTGATGCAAATAAAGTTTCTTTCCTTATTCAAGACGTTTCTTCCAACTGTAATCAATCGCACGATGGGCCGTAAACCCAAAGCCATTCCTGCAACAGTCCGGCTTGCTCAAATCTTAGATATAATGCCCAAATTCGCACGTGTTACGAGCCTCAGGTTCACCTCTGTACATGGCTTGGATAGGTTTTGCGATCCTGAAGCGTCCTTGATCTTCCCCGAATTAGTAGGATGTATCGGAAACCGTTTGCGTGCCCTCCGCATCCAGTCACCCTTTGTTGCGTATTTGCCACCTCGGATCGAGTCCCTCGAATCGTTCTCTCTTGATGCACTCAGACCTTATCATACAGTCGGTTTTCATCTCATCATGATTCAAAAAATCCCTGTTTTCGTCCAAGCACATATATCGACCCTGCGCGATGTGTCGTTCTCCATAGATCACACGTCGGTGTCACCAGGTACCAACAACTTTGGCGAGGAACATATGGATATATCACCTGTCCTCCAATGCTTGCAACTCATTTCCTGTCTTCACAGCCTAAGCCTTTCCTTGCCTTATCATACCGTGGAGAATGTTACCGCAACCCTCTTCAAGCTTGTACATGAGATTCTGGAAACCCACCAAAGGCACCTTGAATCCTTAGCCCTCGGCTATATCTGTGACCATCGAGCGGGAGGTTGGGCTACTCGGGACAATATAACAGCATACTTTCGTCATGAATGGCATTTGGTGAAGCTTCCCAACCTTAAGAACCTGACCTTATGTTTCCCTGGTATGCCATATCATGTGGCTTACATCCGTCCGTTCTCCTGTTCCCTCGTTTCTCTCAAGATAATGCGTTTCGGCATCAGGCCTTATCCTGGCACTCCAGAACTTCAATTTTTTTGCAAGACGCTCAGTCGATTTCCATGTCTTCAAGACCTCCGCTTGTTTGTCTCTGAGTTCAATGTTAAGCACCTTGGGTTTTTTGCGCGCACGCTCCCGCACCTACGTACTCTCCATCTCGACTGCATCAGGTCTCCTCTTGAAGCTAGCTTGGTAAGTTGTCTGTGCAATCCTCATAGTTTGATGAAACGTTGATCCCACGACTCAAGGGAACGAACCTTGATCGTACATTGCTCTCCAATTGGGCACTAGAATCGTTGGATTATAAAACACCTGGCTGGAAGCGTGACCATGACTGGCTGGACCAGAGAGTCGCAATTGAGCTACGTAATGTTCTTTGGATCAATAAAAAGACACGGAAAGAATGTCTCTCCAGGCCTTTAAATTTATTAAATTAATGTAAGTGCCTTCAGTAGCTGATTTGGGCTTTTTGACTGAGATAAGTAAAAGTTGTCACAGATCATCGAGCTCGAGAGGGAACTACAGGACCCCTATGAACTTGGTGACATCCTAAAAAATTTTAGTGATAGCACTCTGAATCAATATAAATTGGATTTGGATCCAATTAAATTTATTCCTTTGATAACTACACAACTACGCATTAAGTATTGGTGTTGCTTTGGTGTTGCTTCAAGTTCAAGCTTCAAGACTGTCAACAATGCTATTTATAGAGCACCGTTGAACCATTGTACTTACCGCACGCACTGCAACGCAACACATCATAATGACTGTTGAACTCCCTTATGAAATCTGGTTGCAAATAACGGAGTACCTCCCAGACCACCAAGTTCGCAACTTGTATTCGGTCAACAGAGCTCTCTACAACATTGCCTTGGACAATCTGCATAAGACTGTTTTGATAGGAACCTTACCTGACCGAGTGATAGAGGAGACAAAACCCCCAATTTCAAAGTGCGTAAATTCCTTGCGGTTCGTGATATTTTCTGCTCATGTAGATTCTGTCTCGAAGGAATCGAAGGCTGTCGTCAAGGCCTACGGACGTACAATTCACTTTTTATGATACGTTCAATCGCGCTGGTCCGAGCGTGGTGCAACACAAGTCGTTAAAGACGTTTCTTCCATCCATCATTAATTGTATAATGGGCCACAGACGCCAACAAGTTCCGCCAACAGCCAAACTTGCTGAAATCTTATCTGCAATGCCCAAATTCACGCGTGTTACGAAGCTCAGTTTCACGTCTGTGCTTGTCTTGAACAGATTTTGTGATCCTGAAGCCTCCTTGATTTTTCCCGAAGTGGTGGGATACATGGGACACCGTTTACGGACCCTCCACATTCAATCACCCTTTGTGGCATATTTACCAGCACGGATCGAGTCTCTCGAATCATTCTCTCTTGATGCTCTCGGACCCTATTACACGACGGGGTTCCACATCATTATGGTTGAAAAAGTCTCTGCGTTCCTCCAAGCACATACATCGATTCTACATAACGTGTCAATTTCGATCGATGCGTCATTTAAAGACGTCAACAACAGACCTCTAGATATCTCACCCATCCTTCAATCCCTACAGCTCATTTCCCGTCTTCACAGTCTAAACCTTTCCTTGCCTTATCACGCCAAGATGAAGACCGCTGCGACGCTTTTCACGCAAGTTCATAAGATCCTAGTCATCCACCAATATCATCTCAGATCCTTAGCCCTTGGCTATATCTCTGACTATTTACTGGGCGGTCAGACAGCTTGTTCCAATGCGACGGCATACTTTCGTCGAGAATGGTGTTCCGTCGAGCTTCCCAGCCTCACAAGCCTGACGTTAAGGCTGCCCGGTTTTCCCTATAATGAGGCCTTCGTCCGTCCGTTCGCCGGTTCCCTCATTTCTCTCAATATGGCACATGTTTCTTTCACAGCCTTGGCTTATCAAGACTACTCTTCTGGCGAGCTTGTAAATTTCTGCAAAGTGCTCGGTGAATTTCCACATCTTCGTGACCTCCATATACTCGTCTCCAACTTCAATGTCAACCACTTTTTCCTTTTTTCACGAACTCTTCCACGCCTATGTTCACTCCACATCAACTTCTGGTCTTCATCCCTCATAACAGACTTGGTATGTCGTCAAGAACCTTAGGAGAAAAATATTAATGCATATGGCTGCAGCGTCACGGACCGAAAGTGGATCCTTCACTATTCTCCAACTGGGCCCTGGAATCGTTGGATTACGAACACCCTATCCCGCGGTATGCTAATTGGTTGGATCAACAAGTGGCAATTCAACTGCCTTGCGTGCGGTGGGTCAACAAAAAGACACGGAGGGAATGCCTTCCAAATGTCCCTCATTTATTCCCAAACTTTAACCCCAAGCTTTCATAACATGTTGGGCAACTTCACGTTGCTGGTCGATGTGCGTCTTTTATTTTATCTTTGTGTCTTGTTGATCTTCTCAAGTTTCGTGGTATATGTGGGCCCTACATACTAGGTTGATTTTTTGATTTATTGTTCACACCACTATCTACTTCGTGTTGGTCGTACCATATTATGAGGCAAACATCGTTATTTTCGGACTGTATTTTAGTATGAGGGATCTGGCCATGCAATGGTGACAGAAGTTTACACAGACGGACTCGCTCCAATCATCTTTTTCGTTTCCTCGGATCCGGAATTCGACGATACCCGAGTCAAAATTCAGGCACTGCCCCCTTGTCAGCCACCGCCTTTAGGAGATACATTGACTAGATCGTGCAGAAATGCGGACGCAAAAGCAATGATTGCGGAGGCCAGGTCATAGAGTAGAATACAGCCTGTGTGAGGTTCGCTTGAAGGGGCCCACAAGGGGCCCACAATGGCACAATAACGGTAACGGGGCGGGCCGGTGGCTCATTTATAAAAATAGAGCGGTAAACCTTTTATTGTTGCCTTTCTTTTTGTCTTGAACGACGACGACGACGTTATGCGGGCATTATTTCGCCCTTTCGCGCTACATGCAGCGTACACGCCTATTGAGACGATTGTCTTCTTCTGCATACTGGGAACGCTTGCTTACTTTCATATTCTAAGTGCTATCAGGAATTCCTATGCCACAGAGAGACCTGCAGCGCCTCTACCTGTTTATGCAGCTCTCC
>JAIUJM010000518.1:0-14988 GCA_026262225.1 Inosperma sp. D86 | reverse complement strand
CTATTCCCGAAGGGTGCGCAATCTGCCTTTCTGTGTTGTCTTTTGATATTCATAATCCACCTAAGTGCACAATGGGGTTTCCACCCCGGCGGTTGGGGTAAACCGCCACTGGATGAGTATAACCGCCCGTTGTATGGGGATGTCTTCGGTGTACTTCCGAAGGTCGTAGATTCAGGGGTGAGTCTCTTGATTGCAACAATGATAGTGCGTTTTCTCAGTGATTTAGGCCGGCGAACCCATCAATAAAGAGCTGTGGGGTGAACTCGAACCAGAGGAGGAAGAAGAGGAGGAGGAGGAAGAAGAAGAGGAGGAAGAGGAGGAAGAGCCAGAGCCGGCGCCAGCTGATGGACTGCAAACACCATCAGGTTTAGAAACGCCGTCAGGTATGACGAGCGTCGTGTCAACAGTGGCGGGTGGACTGGAAACCCCCGACTTCCTGGAGCTGAGGAAGGAAAGGATATCCGAGGCATCAGAACCTACAGGACCAAGGTCATTGTACCAAGTTGTTCCCGAGAAGCAAACATCCGTCCGTGGTCTCATGGGCAGCGAGCGCGGCTACGATATGGCTGCAGTTTCTGGACCTGCTATCCCTGTTCTAGGAGATGAACGGAGTACAAAAGTGAGTGGACACTGCTTTTTGCACGGCTTCAGACGATGGTTGATATTCTTATAGCGGAAGAATGGTGTCGATGTCTCCTTGGATGCTGCCGAGTTGGAAGGCATTTCAGAACAGGACTTACGCCGCAAGTACGAAGCCAGTTCCCGAGGGAGTGCAGGAGTACCTGGTGGCCGAGGGGAAGACTTCTCTGACATGGTGGCCAAAGAGATGGCTAAGAAAAAGCAGAAGATGGATCGTGAGAGAGAGAACAGGAAAAGTGGGAAAGAGTTTAAGTTTTAGGAACACATTTGAAAGACATGTACAACATATTCTGACATCCTTCCGTCTCATGCACACTGTTTAATGGCATTTCATTGTGTATGTATAATAGAAAAAAATGTGATATTGTCCGATGGATCGGCTCAAACCATGTGCGCAGCAGAGCTTTGCGGCAAGTGACAGTATGACAGATCATCATGTGCTTGTCCCGTTTTGCAGCCACTTACATCCACTCTTCCCACAAACCAACTGGGTCGTGCACTGTCCACCATTTGCCCGGGATATGGCACAAGTCAAGCTGTGAGTTATAGGCAGGCGGTAGATATTTTTATTAACTTTTCAAATCTAGAAACCTTCAACCGCCGCCCAACGTAGATTTTGTGACAGGTCAGCTGAATCACGACTAGAGTCTCAAAATTTCATGGATTGGACGACATTATTGACCATCTTGCAGGGTACCCTGGTATTCCTCCCGGCCCAGACCGGCCTCAGGCCTCTGTGAAGGGTGTATGTACCAGGCAATGTCTTTATCCGTAAACGTCCTAACAGCCAATAGGCCATCGAAGTTCGGGTCCCGCCAGCAGGCGTAAAGGCGAAGTGGGTGCGCATTGAGTTGAGAAAAGTTGAGGTATTACCGGGAGAGGGATCGGGCAACACTTATTACGACTACGTTGGTCCTAGTCCGGTCAATCTCTGGAGCACCTCTGATGAATATGGGGTTCTGCGTTCGGTGCGTCGTTGGCTCACTTTTTTAAATTTTATTTTGCTCATACGGTGTCTAGCAAGACTTTCCGTTCTCAATCCGGATACCTGAATCTATACCGCCTACCATTGCTCTAAACAATAGAGGTTTGTTGGCAAACATGCTTAACCCATCCTTATTCATTCCTTGTATTTTACAGCGTCCATCGGTTACGAGCTGTTGGCTAGTGTCTGTACCAAAGGTAAAAGGTGAGCACCGTTCCCACTCCATTTCTCTGCCCTTTTTCATACGATAAGCAGGGGATTCCTCCGGAAAGCAAAGTCTGTCGTCGTCTCAATAACGGCACCCGTCATTATCGATAAGCACGAATTGCATTCTACGTGGCCAGTTTACTGCCAACCTGAGACGCGACATCTGGCCCAGGATGATGTCAATCTCATCGTTGAACGTAATCGTACTTGCTTTGGCCCCGGGGACCGCATATCTGTTGTCGCAACTGTTAAATCTGACAGTTTACAACACATCATTCTCCGCGGGTTCGAGATTTCGCTTAGGGAGGTTACGGCTTTTAGACCTGGGATATCTCCCGGCAAAAGAGCTGTTCCACAGGTCACTCAGATCGGGATATCTGAAAACAAAGTCGCCGTCAATGCAACCGTTTATGGAGGAACCTCGCATACTGCTGAATTAGCCTGTATGGTACCTGCCAACCACACTACGCCTACCTTAACTGCAGCAAGGCACATCGACGTTACTTATACCCTCTCCGTCAGAGCCCTCATGGGTACGGGAACGCACCTTACTATGGATTTGCCTATTGTTATGTCAAATTGGCAACGGTACGTTTCTATTCTTGTTTACTCCTACCTTGGCCAACTGACCCAATATTTGTATCAGAGATGTTTCTTTTGAAGCCATAAAGTGAGTCGCCATTGGAAGGTCGCTGCTCAAAAACTTACTTTTTTGTAGCCGAATTGGTCCTTCTCCAGGACTTTCTATCTTCCCCCAGAGCTCATCAGCTGTCGCAAGCAATCGTGCAGACCCTGTTCGAACACGCCCATCTGACGCTGTCGCTGCCACATTGCCAAACCGTACACAGTTGGACGGTGCTTATGGGAGCCAGCGAAACAACCCGGCGTTCAATACCGCACCAACATCGTCGCCAGCAGTCAGGGCAGATGAATTTGGCAATACTCAGCGTACTATAACCCAAACTGCTAATACAGCGGTTCCGGGGAGCGCTGCTGTGGCCAGCCCCCCACCTGCTGCCATACCTGGAGCGAGATCCAACTCGTCCGGCGGAGGAAGTCCACCTACGGTTTCTTCCCCTACATCTCTTCCTGCTACGGTTCCCCTTCCCCAACAAGATGCATCAAATGAGACAAGACGGACACCTTCAGCAGCTGCCACAAAACCTGCGGTGCCAAACCCGTATCAGTCAGCAGAAGACGAAAAGGTTAAACTGTATGAGAAAGCGAGAGAAAGGGCTGCGAAAGTGCAGGGCTTGGCTGCAACGCCTGTGAATATTTTTCTGCTTTCATAGTTGTTCTAACAAACTTACTACTTCGTACTAGCCCTCTGCAAATGCTACACCGCAGGCCAACCCTCCTCCACCCGCTGCAGTTCCGCCACCGTCTCCACCAGCGCAGCCTAATCGTTGGTTAACCGCTGAAGAAGAGAAACGCCGCCTCTTTGAAAATGCGCAAGCTGCTGCCCTGAAAACGCAGAGTTCCCAGATCGTCCCATCACAAATAACTGTCACTCCTTCTCAAAGTCGACGATCGCCTGATATTCAATCTTCCCTTACGTCGAAGCCATCTGCAGCGGCGGCCCTATATGCAGAGGCTATCAATGCTCAACACCGTTCAAGTGCTGCTCAAGCTGGAGGAAGTTCATCTTCACCGCCACCCAAAGTTGCCACTGTCCCTCATTTGACGGCTGAACAGGAAAAGGCAGCTCTAAAGCGATACGAAGAGGCGAAGATGGCAGTTGACAGGATCCAGAACGCGAACTTTGGTCCGATTGCATATGACTCTCTTTTTCCAGCTGGCTCCTCGTCGCAGCCACCTCCACCTCTTGTTGACGACAAACCACCATCTTTTGACAATGCTGTGTCAGGTCCAAGTAATATAATGGCCATAGTGTCCGAGAAAGAGCGGCTTCGCCGAGAATACGAAGCTCGAGATGCTGCAGCCTTAGCTGAACAAAATCAGTCTCCACCTCCTGCACCCTATAGTGTATCTTATAACCCACCCCCTCCCCTTGCACCCACCCCCTCCACGCCTGCTCAATACGCTAATGCACAGGAGGAGAAGGAAGCGCTCAGAAAGAAATTTGAAGCTAGGGATGCTCAGATGGCCATCACCCCTCCCCAACCAAGTCCCCCTCCAGTCTCGCATGCCAATGGCATCAATGAAGTTAAACCGGCTCCTAGAAGTCCAAATGCAATGACTGGTGGGAGCAGACCCCCGCCTACTCCTCCTTCGTCTGCGCCGGCATATACGCACGTCCTGACGGCTGCCGAGGAAAAGGCACTTTTAAAAGCAAAATATGAAGGTTACGGTTCGAGTCGCAAAGGTCAGACATCACCCGTGAAGGGCACTTCTACGTCCACCACGCCGCCACCACATACGCCGCCACCGTTGATGCCTCGTCCTCCTGCTGAATATATCAAGGAGACGCAAGAGGAAGATGCGAGATTATCGCAATTGAACGGTGTGCTAGATGGGGTGTCCAAGTTGAATGGGCCTTCATCGTCGTCTCCTAGTCGGCGGGAATTTAGGAATGTCCTCGACTGAACGACACATCAAGCATATCCTCAAAGCACCGAATCTTTCTCGATGATCTTTTTGTACCCCACTTTCCTTCTGGTTTTTATTCGTCCATCATTCACCGCTATGATTCCTGTCCGTTCAGTGGACTAATGGTTGTCCTCCCTTTTGTCCTCACAATATGCTGCAGTACATGACTGCCCTCTTTATTACTCTCTATCTTTTCAGTTTTCCATGTTGTACCGCCATTATTTAAAATCTTTCTTACAGACTTGGCTCTGCCAGCCGTTCTGTCGGCTGAATCTAGTTATTCCGCTTTAACTCTGGATGTGGCTGCGACAACCACTGGTCCTTATTTACCATAAGCATAATATTTACAATCATTCCAATGCCAAAAGCTTTTATTTGGATGGTACAAACAAGACGACACGCGTCCTGGTACGCGTCAGTGGCTTATTGCCTCGATTATCTCGAAAAGATTTCTAGTACTTCCAATGGTGGCAACAACATCAGAACAAGTGAGTTCATTTCATGTCCGAATTTCGGTTATTGATCGTCCTTTAGTTAAGTGCCTTGGCTGGAACGACCGTTAGTATGTTTCCGCTCGAATACAAAACCATCCATGCTTGACTAATTCACACTCTAGTCGTTCATCCCCTTGTTCTTCTCTCGGTAACAGACCACCATGCCCGCACTGTCTCGCGGACTTCACACAAACGTGTGGTTGGTGTACTGCTTGGACAAGATAATGGAAAGACAATTAACGTTGCAAATTCCTTTGGAATTCCCTTCGAAGAGGACGAGAAGGATAGCAAGACATGGTTCTTGGATCATAATTATATTGACGGAATGTATGATATGTTCAAGAAGGTTAATGGTAAGCAGTATGAACAGTATCACCACCTGATGTTATTGGTTACATTTCCTTCTCATAGCGAGAGAACGGATGATTGGCTGGTACCATACGGGACCTAAGCTTCGCGCCTCAGATCAAGAGATCAATGACTTATTCAAGAAATTCATTGCAAGACCTGTCATGGTTATTGTCGACGTCAGACCACAAGCGATGGGCATACCTACAGATGCATATTTCGCTGTTGAAGAAATCAAAGACGTAAGTCCGCGAATTGGTGTTGTGATTCAAGTACTAAAAGCCCTGGTCACGTTATTAAGGACGGGACGGAAACTCGCAAGACGTTCCTTCATGTCCCATCAGCAATAGAGGCAGAAGAAGCAGAAGAGATCGGTGTTGAGCATCTCCTTCGAGATATAAAGGACTCGACTACTACTACTTTGGCAACGCGAGTCAGCGAACAGGTTGCTTCTCTTCATGGTCTACAGTCGCGCCTGTCGGATATCCAAAAATATTTGGTCGAGATGGCGGCAGGCAAAGTGCCAGTGAACCACCAGATTGTCTACCACCTCCAAGATGCACTAAACCTCCTTCCGGACCTTTCTGACTCTGTCACGACGCAAAGTTTTGCCTCAAGTACGAACGATTCTATGCTGGTTGTCTATCTGAGCAGTTTGCTCCGGGCGGTTATAGCTCTTCATGCACTTGTAGATAACAAGACTACAATTGGAAGGGCAGAGATGGAGGAGACAGAAAAGAAGGAAAAGGAAAAGGATAGCAAGGAAAAGGAACAAGATTCCAAAAAACCTGATGCTGATTCCAGTAAGAAGGCAACTGATGTGAAGAAGGCAGACAAGTAGATGGGCTTCTGTCGACAAATCAGATTCTTATTTATGTTTTCCAGTCAATAGCGTGATTTATCTTTCAGTGGCCATTCCGACTGATGGTCCTTAATCACTTCATTTCACATTTGCTTTGCTCTGTAGTTGGTACACGTTTATTACGGGAGATTGACTGATATCAGGTATGTCCAGCTTGAATTTTCCACTTCTAAATGGTGAAACCACCTGCTTGGAGGCAAAAGCCTCAAACTGGAAAACGCCCACAATGGCTTATCTAATCTTATGATTTATTTGTCTGTGTGAGTCACTGTTTCGGAGGTGATCTAATTTCAAACCAGCAAGACTCGAGCTGCGTTCTTCTTTCCACTATATCCACCGCTATCTTTGATTTCTCTCTTCGAGAAAGTACGTCTACCATCCCTATGACCGCACTTTTTTTTCTCCCGATTGGACGAGCAAGTCAGCCCTGCTCATCATCTTAAGCTTTCATGACTTTTCTGTTCAAATAAAAATCCGATGCTCGTTCACCTGTCTTTTCTTTCAATTCATTTTCCTTGTTTCTACGACCGTCTTTACTCATCAAGTTGATTTTAGGGGCAAAAAGAATATTTTGTTACTGAGTCACAGTAAGAAATAATGGCTGGTGGTCGTGCTTGTTATAACTGTGGTGCTGGTGCGTTTTTTTGTATTAGATTTATTTCCTTTTATTTTCAGTGGTTCTGTGCTCACTGAAGAAAATTTTATTCATTGCCACATATGTCTTCCCATGGAAGATTCTGAACCTTGTTCAGGGCATCTGCGCATCCTGACAGTGATTGATGAACTCCCACATCATCTGTCTTGGACACCTGAATACATTTTTCGTGCCTTCGCGTTGCGCAATGCGAGTTGTAGCGTATTGGTGTTCATTCTTTGAAGATCAACCTGAATCAGTTCGGCCCCCTCTCTTGTTGCAAACTCCGCAATGAGTATATTCGGCTGTCCAGGCTCGCTATGATAACATTGCCTCGCAGGTCAACTCCTCTATTTCATCTCAATCCTTGTCTCAAATTTTCATCTTTTTGCTGATTTCATGTCTCACTCTCAATAGTTGGCCATCAAGCTGCGTCATGTCCAAAAGCTGGTACTCCCACATGGTAAATTATTGTCTCACATCCCTTTGTCCCTTTGGTTTGTGAAATAAAACAATCCAATGCTGCATCGATAAATTAAATTTAAATTGCATCGCTGACTTCCTCCGTTTATTCTAGCTACAACTGTGAGCTTTTCAAATGACTTTCCGTATATTTTAACCAACGTGTTGTCTTAGGTGGTGGAGAAGGACACGTCTCTCGCGATTGTAGTTCTCCAGCCAAGGCCAAGTCTTGCTACAAATGTGGACAAGAAGGTCACCTTGTATGTTCATTACTTTGCTTCTTTTGTTTCTTATTCAAGTCCTCGCAGTCTCGTGATTGTCCCGACGCTACCAGTACAGGCGCAGGCTACGGCTCGAGTTCTGGTACAGAGTGTTATAAGTGCGGCAAAACAGGCCATATTGCGCGGTCCTGTCCCGAATCCACGTCTAGTGGAGGAGGAGGAAGCTACGGCGCCTTTAGCAGTGGCAGGTCTCAGAAGACTTGGTACATCTTAATTATCTGCGTGGATATTTTCGGCGCTCATACATTCAAATTTAGCTACTCTTGTGGCGGTGTTGGCCATCTCTCTCGTGATTGCGTTCAAGGATCCAAGTGCTACAATTGTTCTGGAGTTGTAGGTCATTTCATTGTTACATTGTACCTGATTCTCACAATCATACAGGGCCATATCAGTCGTGACTGCCCAAATCCTCAGAAGAGGGCCTGTTATAATTGCGGATCCGAAGGTCATATCTCGCGTGATTGCCCCAATTCAGGCGATGCTGCGTGATGATCTTGTTGTACTATGTGCATGTTCTTCTCTTGATATTTTCTTGCTAGTCTGATACTACCGTTCGTCAATGCCATGCCAATCCCCTTGTTACCAAAGGTTGTTTACAGTAATAATCCAATGCTTTGATTGTGCTTCAAGTAACTGAATAATTGGAACGATATGAGAGGCCGAACACAGATCTCCGGCTTTATCCGAAATTTGTTCCTCCGATTTTGTCATCTGTTGCAACACCGAATTCCCCATCTTTTCCGTAGACTTTTGCTTCTCCAGTACTGACAATACTCATCATAAAATTTTTATTCCTCAATAATGCAAGCCCTCCGCCTGACGCGTAACAGGGCAGCTGTAAAACCAATCTCGTTGCTCTCAGTTCAACGAAGATGCCTTGCAGCAGCCACCGCAAACCAAGTTCACCTGACATCTGCATCTTCAAGTTCAAGTGCAACTGGCGCATCGAGCGGGCCTCGTACTATTGTTAATATTCCGCTGTCCAACATTGAGGCACACTGGCAGAGGATGAGTGGGGAGGAGAAACTTTCCGTTCATGAGCAGTTAGAAGCGCTTCAAGTGAAGGATTGGAAGGAGTTGTCGCATGACGAGAAGAGGGCCGGTAAGCGAATGAAGGCTATACTTTCCTTCCCCCTTTTCGTAGGGAGCTGACAGTTTTTTTTCTGCCTGCAGCGTACTACGTGGCTTTTGGTCCCCACGGACCTCGCGCCCCTACAAGTCAACCTGGTGATAGCCTCAAGGTTCTTCTCTCGACTATGGCCCTTATGGGGGCTGGGGCTGCCCTCTTCTTTACCATCAAGGCCTTTAGTGCGTGGTCCAATAAATGTTGGCGGTCCCGTTCTGACTTGCGTCACTTTTTTTTATCGTGTAGGTCCTGATGCTCCTCGAACCATGACAAAAGAATGGCAAGAAGCCTCGAATGAACGTGCAAAGGAGATGAAGCTCAATCCCATCACTGGTCAGTTTCAACCTATATCTATATTTCCTCTCTGTAGCCCTTGATCTATGGCTTCGTTGAGTCCACTGGTTACATGGAGACTGACTCGCGTATTTATTATAGGTATCTCCTCGGAGGATTACAAGGGCAAGGGTTTCGTCCAATCCAAGTAAAGCAATGGTTTCCACTGCAGTTGGACACGCAAGTCGATATTCGGTAGATGGTTTTTTATTAATTATGCAATTCAATCATTTTTCCCTCCGTTTGCGGAGTCATGATTTATCGTTAGCCTAACACTATTGGAGCCTGCAATGGTCGTGAATTGTTCTTCGAGGGCTCAAACTGATTGGCCAAACTCTTTTTCTCTACACGACGCGACCGCGGTAGATTGGCGATTAATATCTCATGTCCAGTAGGCTTGTTCTCAGAAATAGGGCACTTGGCAAAACTATGCCCGTATCTGGCATGGTCTATTTTCCTCTACTTTGGTTTTGTGAACCCAGTGCGAGAGTCTCGACGCATGACAAATGTGTCGGCCAGGATTTTCTCGGAATTCTTGTGACTAGGAGCATTTGCGTTCATTTGGAGGGCCAACAGCAACTTAATTTGTCGATCGGGGACGGTAATTATCGTCTTGGACTTTTCTGGGCGCTTCACTGTCGCTCTGATATGCGACGTGCATGGCATTCAGAAACGCAAAGGTTCAATCTACGCTTGACCAACTAGATGTTGCTCTTGCTGTGGAATATTGAACCTGGATTTGCGGATACCTGCTTGTAGCAAAGTATGGACATTTTAACAATTTACACACAGATATCGAGTATATTTTGGCCAGCCGGGGGTCTCAATTAGCCCGAGGTCAAAAGTTGCGTAGTCGAATTTGTAGTATTGTTATTAGGGCGTTTCACGATTGTTATAAATGCTGTACAACTGTCGCATTGCCTCGAAATATTTGTCAACGAGCTTCGGCATTGATCCCGGTGACATCAAAGTCGGAGTGGAGATGAGTTTGGATGTCTTCAGTTTCGTGTTTATTCAAACTTAGGGCTTAGACTCGAACACGCCATGGCTGCAGATCAGCAAGTTGCGCTTACACGGTCACATAGAATGCTGTCAACATCAAGTCATATTTCAAAAGCGGCAAGACAGGTTGTACCAGCCTTTCTGCAGAAGTTATACGAGTAACGTTCTTCAAACATATCGGTTTCAATTGTTGGCTTAAAAACATACCTGTTAGGATGGTGAACGATCCAAACAATGGCGACCTTATTCGATGGTCAGAGTCCGGTGACTCCTTCTTTGGTGAGCCGATTTCCACATGAATTGATTTCCGGGATTTGAATGAAGTTGCAGTGCTCGACCACGAGCGCTTCGCTCATGAAGTGCTGGGAAGGTGGTTCAAACATAAGAACTTCAGCTCGTTTGTGCGACAACTCAACATGTACGGGTTTCATAAGATTCCACATCTTCAACAAGGTGTACTCAAAAGCGACACGGATACCGAATTCTGGAACTTCGCCCATGCCAATTTTCACCGAGGTCAACCTGATCTTCTTTGTCTTATCCAGCGAAAGAAGCAAGCGGCGCCACAAGGTGATGACTCTGCTGTTGAACTTCGGGATGGAAACACTGGGATCGGGCTCGTCGGTGGAACCAATGTCGCTGGTGTAGGCAGTGCCGCTGGTGGCTCTGCCTCTTTGTCGAATGGCCAGGTGCTCGACATACAGTCCATTGTTAGTGGCATAAACGCTATCAAGCGGCATCAGACGACGATCTCAGCGGAGTTGAACGAGTTGAAGCGCTCAAATCAGCTCCTTTGGCAAGACGCCCTTGCGGCACGAAACAGGCATCAAAAGCAGCAAGATACAATCAATAGGATTGTCAAATTCCTTGCTGGAGTGTTCGGTAGTCATGCTGGTGCTGGTAATTCAAGCGGTGGTGCCTCAGGAACGTCTGGTGTTGCTGGTCAACACGGAGATCCTGATGCTCCCGACAATACCATCAATGGCCCAAGGAGACGGATGCGCTTGATGATAGAGGACGCAAAACGGGACGGTCCAACGAAAAGTATGATTGAAGAGTTGTCGGAGTTACCGTTAGAGGTGGATACTTCAATACAATATGGTAAGCTGCTTTCTTCGACTTTTTCCACCATGCTGACACTGACATTATCAAAAGTGGACACGCCAATATCAGTACCTTCTCCGTCACCTTCTGTTGACAATTCTTACCATTTGGAAAACAAAAATGATACGCCGACCGTAGATCCGCCTCTTCAGCCTAAAATCCCAACTTCGTCAGATCAAAATCAGTTGGAGGACCAGCGAAACGAAATTTCTCGTGCAGTCACTCCACCGCGCCCACCGACGATGATCGAATTTGACCCTAGAATAAACAACGTGCTTAATCAACTATCACCTACGCAAATTCAACAACTTCTTGCTTCTCTAGCCATCCAACCTATAACCGATCCTACTTCATCTTCAACCATCAACCCCAACGTGACCAGCACATTGACACAATACCAACCACCTACCTTTGATTTTTCCCATTCCAATCCCTCGTTTAACCAAGTTCCAATCGACGACCTGATTCCTTTTGATCACTATGATCCTCAATTATCTGGCGACACCAACCGTTCTGTAATTTCCCCAGAACACCACGAACAACGGACGGAAAAGCAATGGCAAGCTACAGAAGATATCGAACATGATGTTAATGCCATCCATACATCTATCAATAGCCTCATGCAAAACTTTGGCCTAGATGCCACCATGTTTGAAGGCATAGAACCAACCGCAACTCCACCAACAATGGGTGCAACCTCAGGCGCGATCAGCACGTCAAGCGTGCCACCTCCATCATCCGATTTGGACTTTGAAACTTTCTTCAACCATATCAACTCCGGCCATCCCCTGTCAGCCACCGATCTCCCAATGGACGCTGCCAATGGCGCTGGAGACACAACGGTAGGACTGGATTATGGCAGTGTCGGTGCTAACTCTGCATTACCGGATTTGGCCATCACTGCATTCCTAGACGAGGTCCACACGCCTTCTGGCTCGTCGTCAGATAGGACTGCCAGCCCTTTGCAGCCGCTGAGGCAGGTTTCTCCTGACATTACCCTGAACGGTGCTTCTAATGATGACAGTAGTACCGGCGGAAGCATGACTGTTATGGCTGCCGGTAATAATAATAATGGTATTGGGGTTAATGGGAGCAGTGCGAAGAGTGGCGGAAAGAAGCGGAAATCGGAAGTGGTAATGGACTTTGAGCCTGCTTCGGTTTCACCTGGTGCAGGTGGGAAGCTTAAGAGAAGGAAAGACAAATAGGCAAATTGATTTGTGAAGATCTGACTTTTCTTGACGAATTAGCAATCAATACTCAGTCCTTGGTTTGGCTAGGACTGATTCACCAAAATCATCAGTGTCCTGTTTCCCATCTTCATTTCCACGATCTCGTTCCCAAACTACTTATTCAGTGTGCTTCTAATTTGCGTCTCTCCATGTACACCAGATAATATTTTGTATTGTATTCGTCGACCTTTTTACGATTATACATTCCTTAAGCTTCAAGTTGTTCCCGGTGTTAAAAGATAGATTAAACTGTATTTTGTGTAGATTCAGACTTGTTGATTAATAATCGAAGAATTTGCCACTGTAGAGTTTCTCTCTTAAAGCAGGTCTTAGCAAGATAAGCGCTGAGTCAAATTCTGAAACTGCTGATCGCGTTTTACATTCATCAACTGCGTTATATCATACAGGTAAGTTGCCCAATAATGCCGCGTCAACTCAGGCCAAGGAAAAATCCTACACGATATACTGACCCGGGGTCGGATGACGAGAATGAAAGCGAAGAAGGCGATACTTTTTCCGCTGACGACACGGGAGAAAATGAGAGCGACTTTACGCCAAAGAAAAAGAAACGAAGAGCCCGGGAAGAGGAAGAAGAAGGGGAAGAAGAATGCGACTTCAGCGATGATCACGATACGTCCGACGAGATTGACGAGCTGGATGGAATTGATGAAACGAGACAGTCTGTGAAATTGAGTAGATCCAAGAAAGGACAGCGCAGATCCAAATCGACTACCAAAAGTCCATCTAAACAAAAAAAATCATCGCGTTCCGCGCCTCTCGTCCAGCATAGACATCGAGGGGGTTCATTGTTCACGCGTTCTGGGCCCGTGGAAAGATTGGACGAATCCCCCAAGATCTTCCAATCCACTCTAGTCACTCTTACCAGTGGTGCTGACTCCGGGTCAGGGATTGCAGATCGCATTGGGAGGGCTTTGGGGTATAATGTTGGACCTGGGCCTTTGTGGGAATTGGTCGAAGATAGAGGTTGGTTCAAGGAGGCCGCATCGATTGGAGAGACCGAAGGTCAGCGCAGGCCTAGAGTGTACGGTGATGTTTGCGTTCGAGAAGGTTGGTCAATGTTGACCCAAGAGTGAGTATTTCGACCTACGCCTCGTCTTCTTTTATGCCACTACGTCTCAAATCTAGAAATGCGGCTCCATACCTGCCAACAGATGATATTACAACAGAGGACGGTACCGTTCGGCCCCCTCCGCCTATTTTCTGTCATTTTGGTCCAATAAAATCTCAGCAACGACGTGAAATGAAAATGTTTGACACGTTTTCGATGTGTTCGTACTAAGCTTATCTATCTTTTATTTGCGTGATTTTCTGACTTTGCTGATCCAGCGGAATATTTCTCTGAAAGCCAAACACATATATTGAATGCAGGGGCATCAGTATGGGGCATGGACTGGTGTCCAATACATCCTGACGATCGCCCAGGTAAGCACGAAGCTGCATCCTTGATATATTTGATCATATGTCTATAGGTAGATCTTATAAGAAATATCTTGCAATTGCTCCCTTCCCTACCCCATCGCATTCCCCAGAAATAGGTAGAAAGGTTGCAAGACCTTCCTACGCGTGCATCCAGATCTGGTCATTGGCATCCTCTCAAACACCTCGCAAAAAGTCTGGGAAAAAGAATACCGATGCGTCGTCTGACTTTGGTCATATGCGATGTGAAATGGTTCTCTGTATTGAAACCGGTCCTGCGTACGAATTGAAGTGGTGTCCTCTTCCTTCACATGATCTGGTCAGTGCATTTATATGACTTTCAAGCATATCGTCTTATGGTCCTTCTACAGATATCCCATTATAAGAAGCCTAGGAAACTTGGTGTACTTGCTGGTATATTTGAAGATGGCTCTTTCTCCATCTTTGTTGTGCCAGACCCAGACGACGTCAAACCTCTCCATCACAATGATCCTACTCCCATATACGGTGGGTAGTTTATTGCTTCTCTAGTTGTACCATTTAAATCCAAATACGAGTGTTAGTTAGACTTCCCCAACCAATACTGCGGATTGACATTGAGGAAAGTTCCTGTTGTAGCTTTGACTGGGCCAATAGTGGTCTGATAGCGATTGGCACAACGAATGGTGAACTATTATATCTTCCCTTTTTGGCACGACGTAACTGGTTGTTCAGGAGTTATTGCCACATACAGAATTGGTCCTGCTATGGAATCTGCAGCAAAAGGACGTCAACCACCTGTAACTGACCTTCTTCCATTGTATTATGTCACTGTTCATCAATCCGCAATTCGCTCTATTGCATGGGTTAGAGCTCCACATTCAAATTCCTCCGGCCAGCCTCGGGTTGATCAAGACCCTACTGTAATTGCTAGTGTTGGATATGATGGTACGGAATGCTTAACCGATTTAAGAGAGGGAAGGGGGGCTGTCATGAATCGCACAAGGGGTACGCCAAAATCCTTCTTTGCTTAGCTTTCACCCTTATGATTTTGACTGGTATAGACGTTATCAATGCGATTGCCTACTCGCCGTTTACTGGGGGCCTAATAACAGTGGATCACGAGAACATGGTGAAGTCATATTCCGTTTCATCAAGCATGCTTGGTCGAGGGCATTCTTTGTTGGATCCTTTGGGGCCAATATGGGTATGTGCGCTTCGATTATGTTTCTAGATTTGACGTTTCATTTATTAAGAGCGTCCATCCATCCGATTATCATCCCCAGTTGGCTGTGGCCGCTGCTGACGGCTCTTGT
>JAIUJM010000517.1:0-14989 GCA_026262225.1 Inosperma sp. D86 | reverse complement strand
CGAAGATCCCTAGCCTAATTCCGTCAACTCCTCCCCCTCCCCCTCCTGCCCCTGGTCCATTGTCTAATCCCAGTTCAGCTCCCAGTTCTACTCGGACGTCAATGTTAGGATCCAACTTAAATTTCATCGGCCTTCGAAAAGAAATGCCCATTACTCCAGGTACCAAAATGAAGCAGCTTCAATGGGATAAACTCCCCCAGCAACAAGTCGGCAAGACTCTGTGGAAGGAAGATGAGCCTGATAAAGAGCACGAAATGTTAAGAAAGCTTCAGATGGATGGAGTATGGTCGGAAATGGAAGAAGATTTTAAAGCGAAGCAATTGGTCATCAATCTTATGGGTAAGTTGTCATATTCCCCAGGCAGTATGTCCGGTTTACCCATATCGAAGCAGCTCGTCAAAGGAACGCAGAACTCCGCAGTGTGTTGGATACGCAAACCAAAAAACGAGTTGGTGAGTACCTGGGCTGCATCATTTATCAACGAGAGAATTGAATCATATGGCAGAGATTCTCATTAAACGTGTCAAAATGCTCGAACCCGAAGTAATCGCCAAGAATATCTCCCAATTTGATCCTGAGATGTGCACACAACTTTTCTTAAGTGAATTACAGCGAGTTCTTCCTTCCCCAGAACAGGTCTGTGTCTTCAACTAATTTCCTTTGCTTTTCTGATTCTATGCGACCAGGTTGGAAAACTCAATGTCTACAGAAATGCGGATGTTGTAGAATTAGAAAGTTTACATCCTGCCGATAGGCTTATGGTGCAACTTATCAAGATCAAGAGGCTTGGCCCACGTATTCAGGGCATGTTGTATAAAGTCACGTTTGATGAGACATGGTCCTTGTTAGACGAGGTATACTTCCATCCACTGGTTGATCATGACAGGTATTAAAAACACATGTTGTCAGGGATCAAAAATGCTTTCGATGGCGGGTCGTGATCTCCTCGATGCTAAACATTTCAAAGAGCTACTCTCGGTCTGTCACCTTTTTTTACACTGGTATAAATATTCCTAATCAAAACTTTTTCCAGTTGATTCTCCTTATTGGAAACTATATGAATGGTACTGGGATAAAGGGAGGTGCATTTGGTTTCCGTGTCAGCAGCATCAACAAGGTTGGTCCACTCAGCCTCTTCTTCAGTAAAGATGTATAAATCACTCCTCAGCTTGTCGATACCAAATCTGTGAACAATACGACATTGCTCCATTTCCTCGAAAAAACAGTTTCCAAGCATTTCTCAGAAATGGAAACCTTTCTCGATGAATTAGAAAAGCCTGCCGATGCGTATCGGGGTGAGGGGTACTACTCTTTTGCTCAAAAATTCATCTCTCATACCGCAACAGTCAACCTACAAGATATACGTAAAGGCATGACTGGTCTCCGAGAAGGCCTTGGACGTATCAAGCAAGAACTTGCGGACCATCTCACTGATACGGATGAGACCGACAACTATGGCAAACAGATGTTGGCATTCTACCAGAGAGCCGATCGACAGCTGGAAGATCTCGAGGACGACGTAAAGAACGCGGAGTCTACTTTTGTGGACGCCATTAATTATTACGGTGAAGATGACAAGAACATGACTTCGTCAGAATTCTACGGGATCTTCAAGACCTTTGTCACGTCTTACAAAGTACGTTTTCTGGTTTCATCATTAATCACAATCCCCATTGTCTTTCTTGTCAGAAATGCAAATCGGAGAATCGAACATGGGCAGAAGAGAAATCGGCGATGGAGAGACGCAAGCAGGCTCTTGAAGAAAGAACGAACCGCCTCAAAGCAGCTGAAGTACCTGGGGAGGACGACAACGAGGGCGCTCTAGATCGGCTCATCCAAGCACTGAAGAATGGGGCAGTCAAGCACCGTAGGCGACGCCGACCAACTGATGCTGCAAACATGTCCCTCTCTGCTGAGTCTGATCTCAACGATTCGACTTACAACGCCAAAGATATGTTGGCTCAACTTCAGGCTGGGGGATTCATGGCCCCGCCCTCACCTACTATAAATTCTGCGACTCAACGACGCCGGCGCCGTCGTACTGAAAAGGGATTTAATACTGAAAGAGAACTTTTGTCACCACCATCAGGTGAAAGCCCAGCGGCGTCGGAAGATAACGAATCTGCCTCCGAAACAGCAGATAACACCGGAGATGAAGCAGCAGAGGATACTCTAGATTTATCTTATTTTCGTTAATATGGTTCTCTTCCATCATCTACTCGCTTTGCTGTATTATAACGAGGTCGTAAATCGGTCCAGATAACTGTACATATGTAATGGTGACCGGATGTCATGTGTCATTCCAACACCACCCAATACAACTTTCCTTTCTACAGCCATGTACACTTTTTCCATTGCCGCCGTCCTTCTTTTTGCTCCTTTTGCTGCTGCAGAAGACATAACCCTCGGCTTGCAAGCTATAAAGGCGCATTTTACTCAGTCTGCTCTAGTCCCAGATTTATTCAGTTCATTTGAGCCGACGGCGTTGCTGACACTTGACTACCCAGGTGGCGTCCCTTCTTCCCCATTGTATGGTACAGATTCATTATGTTTTAGGTGTTGGCTCTTTGCAGCCCGGTCAACCTTTGACCAAAGAGCGTAAATCTTTTCTGCTTTGACTCATGAATTACTCGCTCAGACATTCTCGCCACAGAAACTGGGCCGGTTCCAACGGTCAATGTGCAGTCAGGCAACTCGACATTGTCTGGGAACTATACCTTGGCCATGATCGATGCTGGCATCGTTGGAGCCAAGCTTCCTGAAGGTCAAACTCGCCATTGGCTCGTCAACGGCGTGAAAGTCTCTGGTGAGCCTGTCACCCTGTGCCTCTCGCTTTCTCCAACCAGGTTCTACTCATAAAGGATCCGTTGTCTCCAACACATCCGCCATTGGAGTCACCAGCTACGCTGGACCCTGGCCTCCCGCTGGGAGCGGACCCCATCGGTAAGTGTGGTTCAATTGCTCAAACATTTTGCCGTTGACCGACGTTTCCAGCTATGTTGTGGTTCTTTACAACCAACCTGCTTCGTTTAGTCCTCCCGCTAACTTGTCCCAGCCCGGTGTAGCTGTAGGCACCTTCTTTTGGAACGATTACGTTCAGGTAGAGAATGGTCGTCTCCGACTTTGTCCCCAATGTTAACAAAGTTTTGCAGAGTAGTCACCTTGGATCCCTTGTAGCAGTCAGTTCTTCGGATTGCTGCACTCTCGTTCATATTCTGAAATCACAATAGGCAACCTATCTTACCGTACAGGAAGGGACCTCGACTGTTTCACTCTCGCCTACTTCGGCCGTGGTCACCGAGACTCTTCCCGCCGCCTCTGGCAAAGCTTCCAAAACCACTTCCGGAGCAGCGAGTACCTCGACAAAGACAAGCGACGCAATCATCGTGTCAGTTCATCATAAAATTTGGACCTTGACCTCAGCAGTTGTTGCTCTTGCCCTTTTCATTACTATCTAGAGGGTCAAACATATACCGTTTTGACGTTCCTTCTAGTCTCACGCTCGTTTATTCATGGTACTTATTATATAACCAAGAAAAGGTGTAATTACCAAAAACCGTTTTAACACATTTGAGAAAATTCGAAGAACATAATTCAACTAGTATAACGCTCTCGAGCCTTTCATAGTTTTTAGCTTTTGGTGCTACTAAAGGAAGCAGGATTGCTTACTGCATCTTGTGCCATGTGTACATAGCTCGAGAAGCCCTCCGCATATTTTCCGATGTCCTTGCCTTTGCTGGCCCCTAAACCAGCTCCCGGCGTGTAAACAGCTGTTTCACTTGGAACGACATCAGTATTGGGCAAATAAGGTATTAGTAATACATACACCGGGTTCAGTCGACCTTCTCCTTCGGATCCAAGACCAGTTCCTTCCTTCCAGCCCATCATTTTCAAGAGTTTGTTGCCTACGTTGTTATCGTCATTCCCAAGGTTGACAGGGGCCGCAGGAGGTGTCGAATGAGACGATGTTTCTGCGAATTTTCTTTTGGAGGCACCGCCGTTGTCTTTCTCTGGTACTGGAGTATCCGGCTGATTGAAAAGAGTTCGACGTTCAGAAGCACGGTCACGATATTTTGGACCTTCGGTGCTGCCAGACTTCCTAGCTGCCAACTTTTCTCGGGCAACTTGCCTGAGGTTGCTGTCCTTGTAGTTTTTCTGCATAAAAACGTTGTCGGCCAGACCGCTTGCAACTGCATGATTCATACCTTATGAAGATCAGATTCTTTGTTATGCCGCTTTAATTGTTCCAAGGTCTTGAATTGTCTGGCACAAAGCAAGCACATAAGGGCTGAAACATCCGAAAATTCGAATTCCCCTTCAGGGCCGGGAGACGATTCAGGCGGCTGCACAGGTGACCCCTGTGAGGTGAGATCAAAGACAAGTCACTCCTACAGTTGGGAAGTTACATACTGATTGTTCAGCTGATGCAGAATTTCCGTGAGACAGCTCTTCCTGGACTTGATTCCATTTATTAATGTTGAATACAGTCTGGACAAGTCAATACAAATGAGATGGTGAAGCCAGAAATAGTACCTTCTTGCTGGAAATCAGAGGCGCAACCTTCTTCACAACTAACGCTAGTGATACTAGAGGTTAAAACACACGTTTGTTGACTGAATTTCTCAACGTACGTTTGTTGGGCTCAGACGCCTCGTCCTCTGCCACCTCCTCCATGTTTCCGTCATCAAAACCAAGGACGGGTATTTTTGGACCTGAAATAGCCACTACTACAGAGGTTGAGAATTTTTCATCTCACCATATCAACATTTACCTGAGGCGAGCTTGGTAGTTGGCTTGCTAAAGCTCAAGGTCACCGGCTTATCTGACACAGGTAAGACGGTGGCTTGAGCCGGTAGAGTCTTCAATGGGTTTTCATTGTCGTCTAGGAAAGTATGAATATAACTTCAGCGTCCACAGAAACAAGGTTACGCTTTGGCTTTTTTCTTTCTTTCTTCTCTTTGGTTTGAGACGTCGTTGTCACAGAAAGCGAGGCTTCGTCAACTTTAAATTCTAGAACAGCAACCGTAGATGATTCGTCCCAGTATCTGACCCACTGGCCTTCAACTCCACCAAGGGCTACAGTTGACATAAGGCACGCTTCATCCCGTTGTAAAAAGTCAGTGACAGGTTGGAATGAATAAGGATGTGCAAACGAAGCAGCCACCGGACGGTCAGATATCCGGAACCCAGATGGATGTATTTGTGAAGACATGGTAGCTGCTAAAACCTCGGAGGCAGACTAAAGCGGTTGAGAAATAATATGAAGGAAGAAAAGAAAAGCCATACCTGGACATCGACAAACTCAACAAATGCAAAACAAAAGCTTGCCATCGTCACCTTATCCTTAATTAGGATGATTCGTCTCATTCCTTTGGCGCCTTTCTTGTTCGAACCTGAAGATGATAGCATAGCTTGATAAATGGCTTGAGGACCTGAAAGTGGATCTAAGCCACGGAAGAGAAGAACAGGTGCTTGAGCATTGCCAATATCCCTAGTACCGTCATTCATATTGCCTCGTGTCATTCGTCCGCGGTCGTGTGGTGTTGCGCTCTGGGAATAATCAATCTTAACTCTTCGCCCATTGTGTGGAGCTCCGGTCTCAAGCGCCTTGTAGAAAGCGACCTTGGATGAAGCACCGAATGAGGCAGGAGGTGGCATTTGAATAAAGGGGAAACGGGGATCCACAAATGCTCTTGCATGTTCGACAGTTGCAAATTGGGCGAAGCCAAAGCCTTTCGATGAACCTTATAAAATCCAACCGTAGGGGAACGTCAATGCATATGCAGAAGCAGATACAAAGGTGCAAGTGCCTGATGATCTTTCACGAATAATTGTCACGGTCTCCACACTGCAACCATTAGAAACGAGGAATGCCTGAAGCTGGTATGAAGCGACTTCAGTCTCGGATATAACACAAGTCAAGAACATAGGAGTCGACAGACATCGGCCTCTGTGAAGTCTGGATCCAGTCCTAGGAAAATGACATGAGGACTCGGTTCTGAAGGTACAAGGCGTTTTTTGCCAAATCCGCCTGGACCTCCACGAGACCTATCCTCTTGACCATGATCCTGGGACCAGTCGTATTGTCGGGCGTAAGAATCATTGTGTGAGTTCTGTTCTTCGAAGCCACGTGAAGCGTCGTAGCCCTTGGAAGACATAAGTTTCGAATATTCAGATCCATTTGACCACGTACCCCATTATTGAATTTGCGTCTCTTTCCATCACTATGATAGCTATCATCATGGTCTCTGACGACTCCCTTGTCGTCCAGACCAGAGTATGCATACCCATCGCCCCAAGAGTCCTTGCCTCTGTCCCATTCGCGGTTGTGCGCCATTAGATTTGGTAGAAGGAAAGTAAGAGTGATACAAACAATGGACAAACAGAAACGGTTTGTGTTAGACACTTCAAGAATGGGACATGGTCAGTAAATCCTCATTTTTTCTTTGGCTTATTATACTAATTGTTTTGTATGTAGGACCATTGAAGGTATTTAATCAATGTGATCCACATTTTTGGCTCTGACTACGTAAATTCAGATTGACCCCGCCATCGAGCGGTTCAACACTATGGTGCTTGAGTTCCTCTGAATTTGCTTCTACTACTCGTTGACAGTTTTCTCAGCGTGAGACTGCGTATCTTCGCTTTCGTTGGACACCTCGCACCGTCCGCACAACTTTACTCGGCTTTGTTGTATTTCCAGCAGCTGTCTACTACCTAGCAGACAAGTACTATGTAGGTTTTTTTTTCGTTTTTTGGGTGATATATGACCCTGACGCAACAATCAGTTACATTGGGACTTTGTGGCGAAGAAGAGAGGTGAACCTTTGGCAAAACCCGCGTCTTAGTTTTGAAGTTGCAGCATTCTCATTAAATCTTTATATTCTTTTACACAACTCTATGGCGACCTTACAACCTGTCCCAACAATGCTGCTCAACAGCGCATGACCAGGTGCGCGTTGTGAAAAGTTGTCAATTGCAATGTCTAGATGCTCAAGTTCATCATCTCGAAACTCTCGAATAACATCTTTCAGTAAGGCAATACTCGCATGCTGAGACCCAAAAGCAGCCATGTCTCTGAGTTGACTGGAAATTTCATGAGTTCAATACACATTTCATATTTAAGATGGACACGCACTCATCATAATGTTCTCCTATGACGGTCTCCACTGCTTCTGTACATGCCATGGCCGCTTCCTTCCCCATGAGTGCAGTAGCGGCGCCAAGGGCAAACCCCGTTACTTTAGCCACTTCTGATAGGAACGTCGGTCGGATGTTATGTTGGATTTGCAGCTGATCCATGACAATAAGATGTTTCTTTTCTTGGTCCCACATGTCCTGACATATTTCTATTTCATATGTCAAAGATAAGGAAAGATGTGCTGTATAACATACCTGGATTAACTTTCCAACCTCAGGATGCCGGCCAAGCACAGCCATCTGTCCTTGGTAGATGTAATTTGCAGCAGTCTCCCCTGCCTGATCCACTCTGAGAGCACTGTCTAAAACGTCTCTCTCTGCAGGTGTCAAATCCGAAGGAGTTGATGCAATGGCAGGATCACCACTCCTCAAGGCGGCTGTATACACGTTTGAGGGAAGCTGTCGTGGCATCCCAGTTAACGTTCTCGCTAACGATGGCCTTGTCGACCTGAACAAGTTCATCATGGTAATGCCCAGAATCTCAGAACGGAAACTGAAATTATTCCATTCGAACTTTAGAGTCCCGTGACCTTTCAAAGAACATTGCCAATGCTTTGATAATATTATTGCACCTGACGAGAAACCGCTTGTTGCACCGTTACCACTAAGTGGCCCAAAATGTCATCTACGTGAGGTTTCCTAACTATTGACTCAGTACTGTGCTCAATATTTTTAAGTTTCACACCATCCAGCGCGATTGACATGTCCAAAGAGCGCGATTGGCCTGCCAATCTTGGTCCGCATCGCTCCTTGTCACCTTCCAACAAGACTAAAATGATTGATATTTGCTACAGGAATGTTGGACTGGGATGACACGAATATTCTGTTTACGAAACGATCCCTCATTGAATTTCTCAAGTCAGTCATATCCAAACTTCAACCAGTGCTGGGAGAGGTTGAATGAACGAACCCAGGTACACCGGTATAACAGTGGACACTAATTTTAACAATATCAGCAAACTGCCCCGTATGCTTTGACAAGTATCTATAATGTTAAGAATCCGATTTTTTTTCCAGGGTATGCGAAGTTCGGGAAGTTATCAGCCTCTGCACCGGAACCTAAAGATAAAACAGGTTCTGAAGCTGAAGTGGATTCAGGTTGGAAAGATCTAATTGTTACCTGAAGTTGTACTTAAGAACTCTATTGATACAGCCTCGTCCGCAGTAGACGCTTTCCGCCCATCTCGTCGTGTTCGAGACGTTCCAGGGGGTCATCATACGGATATATTTGCTACAGATGAAGATGGTGCTTTGTCCACCGCCCCGCAAAAAGAAGGCGGTGTTAATATCGTATGCGATCTTCTCGAAGATGATGCTAACGGCTTTTATTCAAACAATTCTTCAGCTTCCAGCGAATACTACATCTCCTGTCACCGCCACGGCAACTGACGAAGCTGTCCACGAAGGGATAGATTTTGGATCCAGCTTTAAGCCGACCCGGTAAGTTCATTCTGCCTGAAAACGGTGTTCTTATCTTGCAAGTAGGCGCGTACGAGAGAATCCAGGTGGAACTAGCAGCTTATCCAACCTCTGGGGCCCTGAGCAACAAGAAGAGTTTAAGCCAACTCGCAGGTAAATGGTATCAGTATGTCCAATATATGTATGCTGATCATACAAGGGTGAGGCAAAGACCAGGAGGGCACGATAACATCAGCGAAGTAAGCAGTCGAACCGATATCGAAAATCTTTTACTCATATGTCGGATCTATAGATTTTCTAGTGTCTTTATATACGTGATGTGATTTGCTATAACAACAATGTATATCTCTAAATATGCCAAAAAAATGCACTGGATCTGGTAGCGGCGAGGTTCGAACTCGCGCGGACTTTCGCCCATTGGGATTCAAGAACAAACTTAAATCCAACGCCTTAGACCAACTCGGCCACGCTACCGATCAAAATCTCTGTGCCATTTGTTCTATATGCACATCAAAGCCCCATTTCAGTAATCCCTTGCAAATTAAATTCCGAACAGCATCGGATTGCTGCTGTAGGAATTTCCGTGTCAACTCCAGCGTTCACTGCAGATTGTACAACCTGTTCCTAGGAACACTGGCAATCTCCAGGACCATCTCCCTCCAAGACGTATTCACCCTTATCCACGGAATCAGATTCGGATTGCCCCCTGTGAACCCTAAATAAACGCTGGTGCCTGAGATGGAATCATATTTCATTTGTGCACAGCTCATTCTATTGCAGGCATCCAAAACGAGGCCTACCCCCGTGTACCGCGTGTACGGCTGACCTCGGCCTCAGTTGTTTGTCCTTTCCACGTCCATTGCGGGACAGCATGCGTTTTCAATATCCCTCTTCTCCGCCCCATTCACAACCCTCACTAGCATGGTTCCAGTCCCCGATCTCAGCAGCTTCGTCGGTGTTGGTATGATCTCTGTTTCTTCTATCCTTGATAATCCTCTTGATTTAGACCTATTCGTGCAGGTGTTGCAGCTTACAGCGCCATCCAGAATGTGAAGTTGTACAAGGTAGGCAATTCCGGTCTTGACGTCGAACTGCATTCTTTATATCTGTGCAGAAACAGTGTGGACATTTGTGCGCGCGGTGCACGCAACTTCGATCGACACTTCAAGAGTGCGCACAAGGCATGGAGGGAACATTTATCATAGATATTGCAGACGAGTTAGATGTGTAAGCCTATCGTACTCTGTTGCCTTTATCGATGTAATCTGTTTCACAGTGTCCTTGCACGTATTAATCGACAAATGCTTGACTGGGGTTCTTGGAATCGCTTGAGGAGTTTCTTGCAACAGGGAGACATAAAGGACGGCGTTGATAGGATGAACAGGGATCTCGATTATTGCATGATGAGGTTCCATGTATGTTAATCATTCATTCTATCGCGTTTCGGGGATCTCATCCTATCTAGGTTCAAATTGGTATGGAGATTAACCGTAGCCACCTCATCATCCAGGCTACTCAGCAACGGGATAATTCAGAGGTTTTGGAAAAGATTGTGAAGGTTCACGACGACTTGAACCGTTTTATGAAGGATCGAGGACAAGTTGATTTGTTGGCTATTCAGAAGGAAGATGAGCTTGAAATTCGTCAAGTCCTGCAAACTATCCTTAAGGATGAGAATGATATGAAAGCACTTCTGGATGAACCAGCCCCTGCAGTTGAGGAGATGATGGGAACTCTGCAAACTGTCCGTCTGTTGCTGATAGCCGGAAGTGCACACTGACTGAAAATCTTGTTTACAGCAACTCCTGACTGCTGAACTCCAGCCTTCAGAAGAAGAAGAATTCAAGGCTGCCTTATGGGACCTTCATGAGAAAACCGCAAGGTTGCCTCCTTTGACCGATTGTACGACTCACCTTCTGCCCTTACTCTGCAGACTATTTATATAACTTTACAGTGACCGGCCAAATTACATTGACCTCTCAAGAGCCTGTTTCGACGGGTTCTTCCAACAAGATATTCCAAGGTAGGTACTAATCAACTGCCAATTACCATTCTTATAATATTTTGCGGATGTAGGGCTGTGGTTAGGTCAACAAAAAGTGCGTCTTTCTGAAGAGGCGGATAGATCACGATTTTATTATTCAAACTATTTTTAGGTCGCCCTCCGCTTGCCGAGAGCGTCAGACAACAGTCCTATGGCCAATGAGGTTTGTGGTTTTATGTTTGTACAACGGCTATGTAAATGTATTGCATTCCAGCGTTTTAAACGAGAGGTCACAATGTGGCGTGGCCTTCATCATACGAACGTCGTACCATTGTATGGCACAGTGAAAATTGAAGAAAATGTTTATTCTGTGAGCCCCTTCTTGTCGATCTTTATTCTGAGCCCATCTGAAGGAGATTTCAGGTGACACCTTGGATGGACCATGGTATTTTGTCAGAATATGTCAGGAAAGATTTGTCTGTGGACCGACTGAAATTGTTGAGCGAGATCGCGTCTGGTATGAATTCATAACCCTTTAATGAAAATATTCTCATGATTGGCCATTTTGTCTGTAGGTCTTGAATACCTCCATAAACATGGGATAATTCATGGCGATCTTCGCGGGGTAAGTGGTCCTCTGGCGCCTAATTATGGTGAAATCTGACATTGAAGAAGGACAATGTACTTGTTTCAACTGGTGGGGAAGCATGTCTCTCAGACTTTGGTCTTACAAAAATCTTTGAGGATGTAACGGATCCCCTTGAACCGGGTCAGACCTCGAGTTTTTCCAGCCTTCGATGGACAGCCCCAGAAGTCTTTACACAAGATGGTGCCGTTTCCAGATACTCAGATACGTGGAGCTTCGGAATGGTTTGCCTTGAAATCCTGAGTGTTCAAGTTCCGTTCTACGGCAAAGACGATAAGACGGTCCTTCGTCTGCTAAGCAGTTGGAAGCACCCCGATCGTCCTAGTAACATGCAAACTGGCTTGCACAATGAGATCTGGGAAATGATGCTCAAATGTTGGGCAAAGAACCCGAGAAGTCGACTTGCAATGTCGGATGTCACTACCTTTTTGGAGAAGTTCAGAAGCTTTGAGCTTCCCCCAGGTAACACAGTTGTTTTCTCAAGTACTTTCTCTGTTTAATGATACACAGAACAACCACCAACTATCTTGAGGCGTTTGACGGGACTTGGTAGGAGAACTTCAACATTTGGAAACCCTCAAGCTGTTCCTATCAGACCAACTTTGGATATTCCGGGTTCTTCCACACAATCTGGCGAACATCTCCAAAGGCCAACGACCATGTCTTCGACGTCATCTGGGTATCCCAGCACACTATCATCTTCTGTTTATACAAGTACCAGCCAGTCAACATCTGGAAATCCAACCTTGTCTCCTATCACACCCAGTACGGGCAGAATTTCGACTATGGAAAGCTTATCTCCTGCAATTCAGGCTAGTTACACACTTCCAACTGAAAACAATCGGTCTATTCTCGGAGGTACCATGAGTGGATCGCCACCTGAACACAAGCCAGTTGACAGCAGGACCATATCCACGACAGCAGGGTCCTCTTCTGTTACGTATTCCTATAGCAGAACCCTTATTAATCGCAACATTCCGCAACGCCCTGGCGGTGGATCGCCGGTTGTAGACCCAGGCTTTTTCAGGAGATACTCGAACGCTTCATCTTCATCCGCAAGACCGGGTGGTGGTAGACCAGCTCATCGAAGAAATGCCACTGAACCCTCAGCTCCAATTGGTTCGACGGGATTTCCCCCAATGTCCCCCTCTTCTCTGACAATCAGTACCTCGGGTTCGTCTTCGAGTTATTCGTCAAACGAAGCTCCCAGACTAGAACTTGATTTCTTTTTGACTTCCCCTGGTGGCATAAGAGAAGCCGAAGGACTTTTACATGGGTTGGCGCTGTCATCACGAAGTAGATTTTCGGGCGAGTCCAACCTTAGGCATTTAGGTGCCATACAAGAAGCCACCATGAGTCCCCATGCTATTTTGAACATTGTAGATGATGTCGTCGAGTCTGGAACATTGGAAGGCCTCATTCAGCACTTGATTGAACGTTTTGGTAAGTAAAGATACCTATTACCAATTACCTGGCTTACACTCTACTCTAGATTCTCGAAAGCATGCAACCTATCGAGATATTTTCTTGATGTCATGTGCGGAATTCACGACTGCTGATGAACTCTTCCAAATCATCGAGCGTCACTTTTTCGATGCAGAGGATGATTTAAATGCAGAAGCTAGGGTTGGCATTCAGTTCAAGTACATATCCCCATTCGATAATCATCTGCTGCACTAATGTTTACATATAGCACTTTCCTGGTCCTTGAGCACTGGTTGAACTTGGGTTACTTCGCTCCAACTCAGGAACTGTTATACCGGATGAAATTTTTTGGAGAAAAGGCGTTGAAACTGAAATCCTCTGTTACATTGTTGCAAAGAATCAATATGTTATTGGGTATCATTGAAGACAAGGTATATTTAGCTTCCGAGTTTTCCATGTCGCGAGCCTTTAACTTACGGGTTTCCGATTAGCTTTCAGAACAACGTGTGTCCCCTCATAGCTTGCTTGAGCCCAGAGGAAGAATCCTCCAATCTTCGGATTTGGAGCCCCGAGGGCTCGCCATTGCACTCTCATTACTGGAGGGAGACAATTACAAAGCCCTGCAACCGTCAGATTACATCGTGCATTTTTCCCACAAACAATCTACCAATATCTGCAAGCTCTACGATACAAATAAGAAGATTATTTCGTGGGTGATTGAATCTATACTTCACTATAATGAAGTACAGAACCGTGTTCAGGTTTTGAGGTTCTTTATTCATACAGCATTGGTAAGTGTTGACTTGGTGGTGTCGGTGGCAATCTGACTATATTATACGATAGGATTGCCGGGAAATGAGAAATTTCTCATCGACGATAGCAATTGCTACTGCGCTACGTTCCACTGAAATAGAAAACCTGAGGGTAACAAGAAAGGCTTTGACACGAACCATGCAGGGTAAACTATCGGCTCTCTTTGATATTGTCGACCCAGAATACAATCATCGCCGCTATCGCGATGCCCTTGTTACTGCCGCCACTCCGCAGGAGAGGGACGTTTGTATTCCCTGGTTGGAAATACACTTGAAAGAATTGGAGAAGGTTCTCCAGCAGAACTACCCCACTGTCGAGGTGGATGGTCGACACCTCATCAACTTTAGACGTTACATCCGTTTCATGGACCGTATTAACGAAGTCATCCATTACTCACCACCAAACCTGGATGACCGGCGACATGAAGGACAACTTGGATATCTTCTGGGAAAACTGAGCAGCGTCGATACCTCGGATCCATCTAAAGAGCAGAGGTTGGAGCGAAGTATAAGTCTCATGGAAAAGGAAGCCACAGACAATCGGTCACGCAGAGATCAACTACGACATCTGGGCTTCGATGTTAGCTAAAGTAATGTGCCCCGTAACTCTTGACGTATTTCTCTGTAGACGGAAGATACCGGTTAACTTCACCACTTATTAGCCTAATACTCATTGTACTGCAAACGTCATGTAATCATTAATTTAGATTAATTCACAAGAACATCAAAAGACAACAAATAGTTTCAGCATTACCACCTGGCCACCTCAACGTACAGTAGTTACAGTACAGCCAATTAAAATATAATGTAAGGCTGTCGGTCTTGATTGTTTCAAATGAACGGATCATCATTGCATCTGGATTTACGGAATTCCGCTTCCTCCAGGAAAAGATGCTAACATGGCAATGGAAGACAATATTTACAGCAGTCTTTCCGAAGAGCTCTTCGTGAGAGCTTCATTGCGTACATTCGTCGGCTGCGATTTACATCCATAGTAGTTCTTGTGCGTGACCGCGCTGCTTACCACAATACTGGGATCTGCCGTGATGCCCGAAAAGATCGATTTTTTTCCATCCTCATGTACTATCTGTCGATCTGACAGGCCAAGTGTAATATCGAGTCCTTTGGGAGCCGAGCCAGAAACACCTTTTTGCATGACAAGCCAAATTTTTATGGAAATTGGCTAACCGCCGGCGTACATCGCGGATTTGGGCGGTGAAGATGAACAACAAGACCAACCAGCCCAACGACCTGACATGCGGGATATTCATCCTCTGCGCTGGCGCCTAATGACCTAATTTGAACTCGCTGCTGACTTTCAAAACAGGTATTAGGGTTGGAACAATATATATATATATCTTGGCATGAACTAATTCCAGTGGTCTGCGTTTGCTTCCGCCACTTTCCATCACCTGTTGCTTGATAGCACTAACATATCATGGCAGAAGAAACCTTTGTGCATGCGCACAGCGTGCTAATTAGTGGAGGAAATTACACCTGGGT
>JAIUJM010000516.1:0-14994 GCA_026262225.1 Inosperma sp. D86 | reverse complement strand
CCTCCTGACACCTGGAACCCAGAATTCGCATATTATTACCCCTCATTGCAGTGACTCAGGCTTCACTCCAGCCTGTTGGTGTTGTTGTTCATCCCTACAGCACTAGGAGCACTGTAGGTATATCAACGGTCAAGGAAAGTTGGTCATCACTGCTAAGGGATTTCCCTCTTTTGTGGCTGAGTCTACATGGAAAAAGAAGTACAAATCGGCGAAGGCACGAATAAGGGTGTTTTCGTAACTATCTACTTTTGCCTCTACCTTGGGCTGCTTTCCCTACATTATATATGTTTATGTGGTCGGGACGGTACTTACCGGTACGTTCCAAGTAGGTGGCCTACACGTACCGTTTTTAATTGTCATCCCTTCTACGGGTACCTTTCGAAGGGCATAACAAACACACATCGCCGAGCCTTTATTATAATAGCATAATGATTGATGTAGAATCATGACGTTACAAACGGACCTGAGGTACGCCAACAACTGCACCATTGGGTGGTTTTTATTAAGCACGGCCCATTGCAGCCCATTGCACATGGGATAATGAGCCAATGCGGGGGAAAATATTTTTATTTTTTGAATGCATGGAAAAAGTGGTAGAACTTAAGGGCAGTGGTTGATCCGTAATATACAGATTCTCATTCACATTCGCTTACTCGCTACACTATCAAGTTGGGTAATGTGAGCCAGGGGTTCCTGCTAACCGTCCACTAAGCCAACCTCATCTAGACGTTCGCAACTGGCTCATCCCACCTTTCAAGTTCTGATGCGATATCGTGATCTGGACTACTCTCTCGCATTCGTTGACCAAGTCTTCGAGTCAGATCGGTCCGTATAGCATGCTTCAAGGTTCATCGCAAAGGTGTTACAGGTTTTCGAAGACTTGAAGTTCAAGATTCCGGTCTACGAGTATAATGTTACCTTATTGTGTAGTTCTTTTGGTTCCCCAGACAATGTGTTCCGTGGTTATTTTAGAAGCCCCTTTTGAACGTCCCCACCATTCCAGACAATATTCGCCCTCATGATCAATCAATATCAACTAAGTGTATAAATAGCACTTGATATGTATCCGAAGTTTCCATTTACAGTATGCCTTATACTGTCATCGGTTATAAGGTGAGGTTGAATCTAATGATTTCCCAGAACGAATGTCACGCAATTCTCCTACAATTTCGGAGAACAGTCTCTATTCTAACAGGAGCAGAATCCCACTTCGACGATCTGAATCCATTCAGGAAGTTCGGCGCAGAAAACGCAGGAATGATGTCGGGTTGCACAATTCTTCACGTTCTGCTGCCAAGCCCATAGTTGCAACACATCTTTCACCTATCTTAAACCATATACCTCAGCCCCCCAAGTTAAATGTAAGTAACACGTTCAATAATTCAATTCTGATCGGCGATCCTACTCATCTAAACCAAGCTTTGTTTTCTGTGCAGGCAGGGTGGCTTTGTTCGGACTTGCGACGAATGTCAGAACTTTGCGGCTTGTTTTAGCCATGAGAATGGAATGAAGGGCTGTCTTCCTAGCTCCTTCTTTTACGAGGATAAGTTTTTTTGTCCGATTTGTCTCAGAAAGGACAGAAAGCCATTGCCGGTCTGTTATATTTTCAGGCTCAAGTTGGCTTCTAATATTGTGGTCTAGTATCCGCTCCCTGCAAGATCCAAAGCGTCAAGTCATACAGGAATGGACACCTCACGCTTGGTACTACTCTCTGTTTACCTGAATGAGGGTATCCATTTCAATTCTTCCATCAAGCTAATCGAGTCCCAACTTCACGGTTATTATCATTCTAAAGTTTGTTTTCTATTGACTCTGTTTGGTGTCCCTTTTTGTGACGGTCTGCACCAGGAATCCGAGCTCCTTGTATTATCTCTGCCGTACCTCGACCTCTCTGACAAAGCAGAAGGCGCTTTAATCAAGCAATATAATTCAAAGATCAAACAGTTCAAGTCGTATGTTCATGTTACTGTTCATATTTGATATTTGAGGATCTATAATCTTGCCAGCAGTGCAGAAAATTGTCGTTTCTTGCTTGTCATCCAGACTCACTCCGATCCATCAAATGGCTGCCTAATATATGGGGCTCAGAAAGGAACGACACTAGATGTGGTAAGCATTTATCATATAGCATCAGACTTCTCATAAATATATCTTCTTGAATAGATTATTAGCCACGTCTTATTGGACCTCAAACCAACCGACTTTACTCAAGCCATCCTCCTCTTAAATACTTGTGGTGGATATATTCAACACCACTTGGATAGCCTAAAGATTGCTGGGTAAGGTTAATGATATCCGCTGTAGTCCTCTAATAATTTGTCAGGACTGCATTGGGATTTTCACCCATTTTTGCACCGGATGGTCCAAATGTGGATCCTTTGTTGATATCCAAGACCTTGTTTTACAACGTCCTCGACTTTTATACTTTGGGAAACGAAACGATCAAGAGGGTTCTAAAACGCTGTGCCCAGGTAGATCTCCTTTCACATGCATCAGTTGTCGCTTGGCACGATGGCACGTTATATCGCTTACAGGGTGCCGCAAGGAGGTTCCGACCGAATGGAGCCGATATCAGATGTGCTCTTTGTGATCAACCAGCTTCCTATGACCGGTATGTCGTGGCTGAAAATGCCGTCATCTTCCGTTGCCGCGAACCCACTTCGAATCTGCATTCTCAAATGTCCATCCCAAGGAAATGGGCAATTAAACTCATCACTTCCTCTGACTCTTGTGAAGTTATCGAAGGTGATCGGGGCACTTGTAGATCTATTTTAACATGGTCATAAATACTATATCTACGTTTCTCCATGGACTCGTACTCTGTATATACAAGTTCTTTCACCCCCCCAGTTCCCAAGAATCTCCATTACAATTCCATGAAATGCAATGTCCGCAAACAAAGTAGGGAAGGTCTGTATGTAATCGGGAGAGTGAATATTATAATGAAAAGTCGCAATTTGAATAAAGATGAAGTCGGGGTGGCTGATCATCGGTAATTCGTGACGGCCAGGCTCGTAGGTCCTTGGCGAATTGAGTGGCTTTTCCACAAAACCCCAAATTCTGACATTCCGAGGCGCATTGGTTATGCTTAACGCCAACTCCCTCGGGATATGGTCGACGGTAATGTGAGAGATGCGGACGGCGACCGGAAGGCGTATTCCCAGTTGCCCAGCCGATCCACGGAATGGCCAGCATCTACCAGGTCTGAGGTCGTCGTCTAAAGCGATGAATGGTGAATTTACACGACTCGGACCGTCTGTCCTATTCTCGGCTGGTTGAGTAGTGAGAAAATCGACGATACGCGCACCGTTGTAGCGCCAGGCAAAGTCCCGAACTGCTATGGTGTCACGGGACAAGCGTTGGACACGGTCTTCAACCGCCGTTATCTTGCAATAAAGATAACTGACGACCAAACCGTATATAAGAAAGGCTGGAATCGAGGAGACTGAGAAGGGCAGGATCGAGCAACAACTTCGTCGAACGCTTTGACCACTCTGACTTGTACCACTTGTCATCGCTCGGTGAGTTCTCGGCTGGGGCTGTGGGGTCATGCGCAACTGAGGTCCTTAGAAAACGGTTAGCCGAGTTAATCATTAGCGTGTGTTGTGCAACTCACTACTATCATCGGGCCATATCTGAATACAGGGCATTGGACTTAGCATGGCCAAGATAAACGTAAAAACGGTTGACTCACAGTCCTTTCTGGTTCTCTGGATGAAGCCCGAGACACAGGCATGATGTCGGTGAAATGGCAAAAGAGCGAGTCATGGTAATACCATTCCTTTATGAGAAGCAAGAGGTCATGTTACTTGAAGGGGATCTGATGAATTCGCCGACAATAAACAAAGGAATAAACAAAGGAAATGTCAAGTGTGAGAAAAGTTAAATCTCACGTGGTTTTGGGCAAGTGGAGTAACCTCAAAGGAATTCTTGAAAGGCAACAACTTTTCTCCTCTCAAGTATGTTAAAATTATCCCTCGAACATGGAATCTCTCGCTCATCTCGATCGTGTTGAAGTCAAAGTTGCCGCCCTTGTCAGTGAACTCGGGGATTTGAAGGCGACATTTCACAAATGGTTTAAGGACCACAACGACAAGCTCGTAAGCTATCATCTACTTATATAGTATTTATTTCCGATAATTTGTATTAGGAGATGCATGAACAGGACATCACTAGCCTCAAGATCGACCTTCTGGGTCTTATTGATGGGGTAGACGAAAAATGCCGTACCGTGTCGAACAATCTGCTCGTTCAACAAGGTGGACTCTTCTACTGCTAAGAGATAACTCCGAGTCGGCACTGACAACCCCTCAGAGAGTTCCAGGAAAGACGCGAAATCAATTGCAGAGTTGTATGACGGAGTTGCTCATGACCTAGTGAAGCAAGCCGAAATGGTTACGAAAGCTGGACGGGATACACACGCTCTACAAGTACGCATGCAGAGTGTAAAAGAGGCTATCGATCAATTGGGGGCGCAACAGTGCCCCTTTGCCCCATTATATGACCAGTTGTTGCGTCGCCTCGACGAGGTCATCGAAGAACAGCGAGTGCTTCGCGAACTCGTGCAACTCCAACGCGGGTCACCATCTTACAATAAATCAGAAGGACAGCTCCTCACGCTGGGCGACGAGATCGGTCCGTTTTCAACACCCACCCGACTACCTTCTGGTCTCTGCTTCCTTACTCCTGGATTGATCGCACTCGCAGACGGCTACGATTCGGAAGCACCATCCAACAGCGCAGGCAGTGGAATTGAGCTACCTCTGGCCAAAGAAACGAGCCTTTTCGGCCCTGTCGAAACACCTCGTGCTGTTCACAGGAATCTAGCCAGGGATTTTTCGATGCAGTTTCATTCGCTTGCTGATAAGGGTGAAGAGTCATCAGCTCAATCCCCTGTCACTCGACCTATACAACTGTTCTACGCTGGCCAGGATGTAGAAGACGACATGGCTGACGACCCGCCCGAACGTCACCTCTCTACAACAACATGCTCGCAGTCCGACTCGAGCCCCTGTGACTTACATTTTCCAACGTGTACGCCTTCCTTCGAAGGTCGTACCATTGAATCCAAGGCAGAATTAATGCGGTCAAGGGAGAGAGAAGTGCCTTCCAGTCCATCTTTCTTCAAATTGTTAAAATTGGATGAGGGTTTTGACTTACAATTCAAACCGTTGCCACCCCTTCCTGATGATAAGCCAGATCTTCTTGGCTTATTTGACTTCAACACTCCGGATACAACAACAAGACCCCTATTCTTCAGTGAGTATCATTTCGTTTCCCGCCTCAAACCGTTCTGATTGTCATCAACCCTTTCAGATCTCTCGCCTCTTTGCAGCAAAATTCATGATTATGTGGAACAGCTGCGTTTCTCAATCGTCCAGCACAACCGGCTTCGCACAATACACACGTACTGGTTACGCCTCACAGTATTTTGTTTTGTCGTGATGGTCGCGCTGGTTAGCCATAAGTTGCACAGAAAGGGCATGAACGTTGGTGTCAACCAACGAGCTGATCCCCATTTCTGGTCTCCTGGAGAAGGGTACAGCATTCAACTGCTAGAAGGTCTCTAATAAACAAGACGTGGTTAGGTAACATACTGTGTCGGGTTTGCAAATCAATATTGCTATCAATAGAATCAATATCGTACCCGACCAACTCAACTTCGTGAGCTATTCGAGAATATATTCTTCAAAGTGTTGTTTTTCGACCAGCAGGCAGGTCACACCCTAGCCAATATCGAACGTGCTCGGGACGTTTTTGAGTCCAAGTTCGTCCCTCTAACCCCAGTCAAACGTGAACCAAGTCCAACAATCAATATATCATATGTCAATCAAGTTGATTGTCATGGCACAAAGCGTTGTCTATATATATTTATTACAACCGTTGTCCGTTTGTTTTCTTTGTTTTCGTCCAGAAATGTACCATGGCATCATGCGGAAATTTGTCAATGAAGGTGTACTTAATATCAATAGCGTGTTACGTCCCTCCGATTGTCGTTCTATTCTCTGCCCTGAATGCGTCTTCCAGGACCTGTTTTCAGCCCTCCACATCATATACCGTACTCCATAAGCTCTCTTTCAGGTCCTTTCAGTCCATTCATTTCTTCAAAAGCATAACTGAAACCGTGGTGCTATAGGCCTACTGGAGCAAGGTGCCCTCAGCATCGGTTTTGGACAGGTGGAAGGTCTGTATCTCACTTTGCGGTTGTGTCAATGCTGAAATACACCACAGTGGATGAGGAGGAGAAAGTTGCGATCGTCAATTCCATTTACCATGGATTTCCTATTTCCCCACTTGTTTTTGGTGCGAAAAGTATCCATGCTACAGTCGTCATACTGACCATTCTCAGCTGTCAGTCGCCTACAAGACGGTACAGAACATCGGATCTGCCTTGAGGGCACCGACATATTGCTATCCATCAAGCAGTAAGCCCAGACAAAATCCCCCCTTGTAGCGGAATCTCATACTTTATCACCTTGAGTAGATTTCTTTCTGGAGAAGTGAGTAGCAACCTATTGTGCGCACCTTTCAGATATAACTATCAAAACGTCCTTCATATAGGTTCCCCGTGAGTTCCCATGTCCCTATAAATGCCTGTCATTCTTCCTCAAGCTTGGTCTCAGTTATAGACCCTCGGACTGAAAAGGCTTGGACAGCAAAGCATTTGAGCAACCACAGTGCCAGTACCACTTCCATGGAACCTTCCATCCTACCAACTTGTGCTGTACGCATCTTCAAAACGAGGCAAGTGGTATGTGTCGAATACCATGAAATGACACCCAGACAGATGGAAGAGTTTACAAGGGTTCGTTCTGACCCCCTCCATAAATTTAAGTTTCTCATTCCAGTATCATTCAGATTTCTAAAGCGATAAAAGCTGGTATTGATCCGTAAATGCGAGAATTGATATATATGTCTCTCTAAGTCACGTACTTGGCACTTACTTGGCACGTACCGACCGCATAAGTTCTTATATGGACGTTATCTATGAGATTTCCTTACCATAATAAGGCTGAGGAACAACATTTGACATAAACTTGTGAAAGGGTGAAGTGATTGAAAATAAAAACAATTGACTTGAACTGTCAACAATTGTGAACAAAGCGCCTTTCATGAGTTTACTCCATTTGTGATTCGACATGCCTTGTACTATTAACTACGGAACTAGTATTACATTCGCAGACAAGAGAAAAACCCAGGTACGAAATATGGCATTCAACACCTGTCTTAGACCATGTCTCACCGCTCAGACGAAAATTTGGAGCAAAGACGACCAGGGGGTGAAAATTCTGCACCTGAACAGGCTTGGGAATACGACGTCACATGGAATCCTTGGTCGGCAGACTTCGACTTTTCTGGGGCAGATGAGGGTAGGAGTCGGGATATCAGTCTGCAAGATGACAGCCACCTGCCAATCGAGAAGATGGATTCGTTGACCATCAATTGCTCAAATTCGAAGGAAGTTACTCAAAGCATTCATCGAGTTCACGGTATTTACGTTATGCGTAATTTTGTGCTCTACGTAACTGAATTAACGGTCTTACAGATGCTTCCTCCAGACCCTTTGCCGATATTGGAGCCAATCCGTCAGAAGAGGACAGCGGGACCTGGACGATCAGTGGTTCACGCAACGAAATCGACGAGGGGCCTAAGTGGTTTACCAATAATTCACTAACTACATTTCTGAATGTAGGTTATGAGGTTGCCAACAGAAACGATAGTACCCGGTGGTCCGTCAATAGCATCTGCAATATTGGCTCTTTCCGAGGTACATTTCCGATATCCAGTGACCAACCTGGGACGTCTTTAATGGAGGAGGTGGTGAGCATCTCAATGATTCCCGTGGTGTTTGCGCTCAGATTGAATTGCTTTAGAAACTTGAAGATTTTCTTCAGAATCAGGTCAAAACATGATATATCCTCTTTCCACTTCCCATACTAAGATATCCACATAGGAGAAGACAACTAGAATAGATTCCAATAACATTTGGAATGGATTTGACGACGAAATACACCTGGATTCAATCTCCCTCTTAAATGAGAGAGATCCTGTGCCTACGACCTCGTCCCCTCGTTCGCGTCTCCATCGTCTCCTTCAACCTTCTCAACACGACCGCCTGAGTGGCAATGAGGCCGATGACAATTCACTGCCATCACCATTGCCGAGACTGAATCGTGTCCTATCTGTATGGTTTCACCCCATTTCCGTTGTGCTGGCTGACCGTTTGAAGGGAAATATCACAGGGCTTGAACTACGTCCGCCAAGCCAACCTTTCGTGGCTACAATGAAGGCAAGTAGATCTTATGCAAGATAACTTAGTCTGACTTGTTTTCTTCCAGTCCAGTTTTGTTGATTCAGATGACGGACATGCAGACGCAGATGACGAAGGACTTACCCAGGGGTACCTAACTGATTTCCCAGTCGGTCTTCTTCCACGATTAATATTGGCGGCTCCACTAAATTATTACTAAGCGATCGTCCCAGAAAAAACGGACAAAGAAATCCATTAGGAGTTCGAAGGTGTCCACTATGAAGGGTTTTCATTCGTTACTGGAAGGAGCACCGTCGGACGAGGACAACAGCGGTGTCGTTCACCTTGTCCGACACAGAGATGCTGAGAAAGTGAGGTTACATGTAGGTCATTGCAATACTGTCTACTGTTCGACCGCTCATGTATGTGTTGCCCAGGAATACGTACGGAAGCACACCAAACAGCTCTTGAAAATTGGCGTTGTGGATCCAGAGACAAATGATGTCTGTGAAGCTGCTTTTGTCGGAAAAGCAGATGCGGAACGGTATTCAAAGTCTGGAAATCCGAAACATGGCCCTTCCATTGCGAAGTTTGAAATCGACCTTTCCATGCCCCGGTCTGCCTGGAACAAGAGGTTATCAGTCGTATTTGCAGAACATTTCATTGAATCGGAACTTTATGGCTTTTCTACGAAGGACCGGGAAGACATACAAGAGGCATTTTTGGTCCATGTCAAAACAATCCGAAGCCGTATCGTTTCTACCGAAGGCAAGAGCGTGGTCGACCAAATTGACCAGACCAAAGCGAGTGCGCGAGACATGCGGCGACGGAATGTAGGTTGCGCACAACTAAATCTAGACTGACCAGCTGACTTTCGATAGTTGATGGCCCGCCGCAGGAAAGCCTGCGAGGCATACTCATTTGACTCTAATATGAGAGTGTGCCTTGATATTCTGTATAGCGTGCCCCACAATGTATGCAGTGGCGATGAGTCTGCTCATGAAACGGGTGACAATCAATACGCAATCACCAAGATGGAGTGGCGGGCGCCTATCCTTCGCAATGTCTTTAGGATTCTGGATAGGATTTATCTCTCCACAAGATTCACTACAGATAATCGTGCTACTCGAGGCGCATTTCCGCACCATCGAATCCCTTCTGAAAGACGAGATCATCGAGCACCTCCTGTGGGTCTTCCGAAAAATTTCTATAGCGCCGATTACCTTCAAATTTTGGAACCATTTCAAGTTGCAAACCTGAAAATAAGACCACCAGTTCGTATGGCATTTTCTCCAAGCATGATGCGGTACATCCTTTTTCCTTCATGTCCATAGCTGTTCACCCATTCTTTTGTGATCACCAGGCTCGCGGAACGATTCAGCGGCGTTACGAGTCGTGATACCCTCCCATTGCCATTTAACGACCCCACGCTTCCTCAGTTAACTGGCGATTGGGTCCCTTTGAAGCCGTGATTGGATTGAAACAATTCATTGATCGTGTGACTTAATAATACCACTTAATACTGATGCGCCTTCCGTACTAGATTGGTTAGCTGAAATGAAAACAAATTTCCCTGTACTGGGTTATTATCTCCTGAAGTCAAACATTTAAAGTCACCTAGTGCAGTTTTGGGCTACCTCTTTGTTCGGTCACATAATTACTGCTTACAGTTACACGAATCAGATTCAGAAACGACACATTTTAAGTGCTGTTCTTGATCTTTTACATCACCGTAGGTGAGTGCATAGTACTTGGATCGCTCGCAACAACTCATCCCGTTTTTCTACAGTCTTTCTCACTAGCCTTATGCGTTGTGGGCTATTGCTTTCCAAAACAGCCGGTATTTGTCCATTCTCTAGGACCGTTCTGGAATTTCTGTGACCCTTTTTCAGTCGGTGCCAAACTTTCAGCATGAGGAACTCACGGGCTCTCACATATTTCTGGCCAATCCACGACCGACCCCATCTACCTCACAGCCTTTTGATTCGAAATCCCGTGGTCCGTTGCCGACGGGTTCTTTGGACTAACTTGTTGTACAAATTGCAACCAAGGAGTTTCGAGTAGCGAAAGGTTTTTTTTGCCTATCATCGAGAATGCGCCTTCTAAATTGCAGGTCACATCAAACGTTGCGTTTTCTCTAGTACGGGAACCTAATCAATCAACGGTTATGTCAAGGGATGATAATAACAAGATTGGATGTGACAGTACATACCCTTTTCGTTGCATGCTGTGTATCCTGATATTTTTTCTTCGCTGTAGCATATGGCGCAAGATGCACATCTTGCTAACCTTGGCTGTGTGCCAGGTTTTTCCTGCTAGCTGTCTGACAGAACCTTCGTCTCTCGCTTAGATAAATTGGTATGTAATTCTATAGCACTTTTTCATGTTGCCCCATGCAACTCCATACCATGTCCCAGCCTGACATACCATTCCCTTTAAATAATATTCAATGTAAAGAATTGGTCATCATCTACGCCTCGAATATATTTTTATAGTGTGTACGAAAATCAAAGGCTCATTAATGCCCACTGTTTGGGACAATGGTAATTCTTATATATACATAATAGGTTACCATTGTTACATTCATGGTGCTACGACGGTATGTCCTTGGCACATCCCAGGCACGTTTCATGCAGGTCCTGGAATGTGATCTCTAAAGTTGGCCCATCTCAGTAAGAATGTTGTCGGAAACACAGTAGGAACGCACTAAATGACCAAATGATACTTAGTACCACTCAAAACCTCATCAAGGTTATTCTTAAGCACTTCCAAAGCCCTCAGATTCGCCGAAACGGCTACCTCACTCGTGAAAATCGAACGCCGGCCAGAAAGCTCTCCAGGCGAGTTGGACATGCTCAGGTTTGAACAGTCAATCAGGGTGTGGAACCAGCAAGAAGTAGAAGGAATGGCGCCTGCCACGCAGCGCGTCCCGCATAGAATAGCGGTATTTTCAAGGTTCCATTCGAATACTCGGATATCTCGTCTGGAATATCATATAAATTGACGACGTCGTGGTTGAGACCGAATCGGAACGGCCATGGAGATGAAAGGGTGGGAACTGGCGCTAAAGAATATGGAAACGTGGTTCAGGCCATTCGAATTGGAAGGGGTTATCTGGGATGGATCTCGAGGCTGAACAGGAACGACGAATTGGGACGATGGGTTTGATTGCGTGAGTGGTGGAATGTCCGGGTTAACCGAATTTGTGTTATGAAACGTATGAGGCATTGGAAACGTCAGGGTTGGAAACTTGATGTGACAAGACACCCGAAGAGGGGTGAGAGCGATTTGATCGGTTGGTTGCAGAGGATGAAACCGCCATGAGGAAGAAGAAACCATGGCGCCTCGTTCAACCGTGAACTCTCATTGTAAGGTGATGCAATCATCTAGTAGGGACTATTAGTCACCGTCCAAAAAAAGTCGATGAAGCTAGTACCGGACACTCACGTAAATAAACACAACACGAAAATTCTTGAGCAAAGAATGGGGTTGAGGAACGTCAAGGCTTGGAACAATAACTATGAGACATGAAAAAGATACATGAAAAGACATACTTTCAACTTCAAGGTGTTCATTTGCATCCTAGTGGTTCTCGAGTAAACCCGCTGGGGTCGTCTTGATTGACGGGTCAGTAGAAATGCGGTTTTTCGATTTCAGTGAAATCTCCAGTTACGAGAGGCAAGCAACGGCCTCGGTGGAATGTAGGCACGAACATGGCTATGGCCAATACCCGACCTACAAGGCGGTCATGGCTATGGCCAATACCCAGGTACGAAACGGTTATGGCTATGGCCAATACCCAGGTACGAAACGGTCATGGCTATGGCCAATACCCAGGTACGAAACGGTCATGGCTATGGCCAGTACCCGCAAGATGATGCATCATGCATGTTCAAGAAGAGATGCCGTGACAGAGAAAATATTTTAAATAAAGTTCACGGCGTTATCCGATACATTATATAATATTTCTTCTCCATGGAAAATGTGATTAAATTGTGAAATTACTAGATTGTTATTTTAAATATCATTCCACAATTACTGGAATATTTTCCATATATACCTCAAATACCAACTTAGATATCACATTAAAAATAATTGATATATGATATGAAAATTAATTTAAATAACATTAGGATTTATTTGGTGGGCAAATAAAGACAATACGGAAAAGGATATAATAAATATTATTCCAATATATTCCATGTGCCACTGGGAACATTATTGGAGTGAAACTTTGAATATTATTCTTTTTATTTCGACGATCCTATCTCAACCTTTTTTGGAATATTAATCAGTTAATTTCAAGATAAGGTCGGCGATATTATTGGAGTCCAGACCCAGTGTGATCCGTCGTTTTCATTGGCTGACTGTCGTGAAAGTCTCTCGAGGAGGTCAATCGACTCTCCAGCGAACAAGGCATCTTCATTCTCTCTGCCTCGCTTCTCCACTCTTGACTCATCTTGTGCGCTTCCACGCTGAGGGGCTGTTGATATCTGACTTCCTCTGGCCTTAGCCCGGTCTTGGGCCGATTCGATTTCGGCATAGTATAACTCGAAGGTGGCGTCTTTCTCTTCGTTGGACATTTGTACTGACCCAAGCTCTCGTAGGATTGCTCCAACGGTATCGGTTCGCGATCGACTTCCATCTCTAAACTCTCTGACGAGTGACTCCAATTTGTCTCTTCGTTCCACTGTGTCGGCATCGAGTTGGTCATGTTGATCCTCGACAGCAGGCTGGGTTTGGGACAACTGAGACGATCCAGCAGTGGGGGTTGGGGTTGTTGACGAATTGGTCGGTAATGCTTCGATGGGAATAATTGGTCTGACAGATGTCGATTGTCCATCATCATTCATCGCTGGTTGAACGTAGTGATTGTGTAGCCTTGGTAATTTAAAAGTGATGGATGATGGAAGAGAAAGGAATTGGAGTAAGACAATGAGAATTGAAATACTTATAGGACATTGGTGTCTTAGACACGATTGTTTGAACTCCAAGACGAGTCATGTGTAAAGCTGACGCGGTCAGTTTACCCTTAGTTGTCACAGCGGGACTAATGTGCCTCGCGGGGCTTGTAGAGTATCGCGCGGGATACTAAAAGGAGTATCATGGTGGTGTTTTACCTGCTCATGATGATCTCCGAAGTTTACATTGGACTCGAGTAAATTTTTCTTTAATCCCGATTTATCTCGAAAACAGGGGGTCGGCGATGAAGTTTGCCTTTGTTGTATTCGAAGCTTGTCCCAGAACGGAGGATTATGCAGAGTTCTTCCGAAAATGGGCGTGAGATGAAGAAGAGGCAGTAAAATTTTATCTGCTGAGTACATGGAGTCGGGTTGCATGACTCGGTCTTTCAACAAGCAAATGCCGTTCCGGGAGATTTTTCTAGCACAAACGCGTTAAATGGTCCAACAACAATATGATGTGATCCGAGTCCAAAGCTGTCAGAAGGGCTTAGGGAATTGGAGCGAGTATTGAGACATGTGGTGAAAATGACATGGGACAACACTGACTTTGAATTGTTGCAGGTGCGGCGCAAGCCATAAGGTACTCGTAGCCTTGTCCTTGAAGGATCTGCCTGCTTTAAGGTGTTTATGCACGACACACGAGAGGAGCTTGAATTGGAAAAAAATGAAGGTGTCTTCAGACCCTCTGCATTCTGTGTCATCCTGACATCCTCGAACGTGATTAATCTTTCGATATCAACCGCCATGTCCAAAATACTGTCAGCAAGGTAAGAATCACCTACCTCGAAATGTCAAAGACACCTAAGGCCTAAAGCATTGAAGGGTTCGGAATATAGACTGAGATGGTTTTTAGACTTCTGAGCCCGTGGGTCGATTAGTGGTGTTAACCAGCGTCCAGAAGATACGAACGTAGGAATGACTAAGCCAATCATCTAGCCATCCATTGTTCACCTTCCTCGCGTCAATTGACATGTACATGTGCATCAAGAGGATATTCTGCGACTGAGGAGTTGACCATCCAACCTGACGCCAATGTCGAGTCTCGACAAATAGATACTGTCCAGTCGATCCGCATATTGTATCTGGTCACCGATCACCGAGACCGAAGCGATGGCCTTCCTTCACCGTGACGGTATCTGGCAAAAAAAAAAAGCAAGGCGGACCGGCAAGGCCGTTGCCTGTGACTCAAGAGATAAATATCAACGACCGCATATTTATTATTTCATTAGGATAATATTTCTCAAATACCGAAATGGATGAACGGAGCCCATTTGACTGGATCTCCCTTGCCCTCATTGAATTCGTCCTTCGTGCTTTCCCACAATCTCAACGTGGCGTGGTGTAGAGCCCTTGCTGCAAGTCTCACATCAACACCCCCTCGTCTTCGAAAGTACCCATAGAAGTCCTGAACCACTTGCAATGCTGCTTCCTCGTTCACATACCACAATGACCCGATCACACTAGAGAACCCGGCAACCTGGAAGGCACTGGCAAGATGTACGCACTCATCCTGTTCTTTTTCTATTCCTGCATTTGCTGCAAAACAGACGGAGAGAAATGCAAACTGCGAGCCTAGAATTTCTTGCTGTAGCAAAACGGCCACGGTTAATGGCTCGTTTTCCCAGTCAGAGAGAAGCAGCCGACTTTCGAACGGATTTTCGTATATTGTTTCACCATGACATGAAAAATGAACAACTGAAGGACTTTTTTTCAGCATGTTCAACACGTCTATGTGGCAAGGTCTTGACAGGATCTCTGTGCTGGGGAAAGCAGACTGGA
>JAIUJM010000515.1:0-15007 GCA_026262225.1 Inosperma sp. D86 | reverse complement strand
TCAATGTCTGCAAACTAGTCAGGAATGTTGTCGAATTCATCGTCAGATATAATAGACATCGATGTGTAGAGCAGAATTCACTGTTCAGCTCCGAGTCTGAGTGAGAAATTCGAACCATATTGCGCACGTGATATCCTTTTGGGGAAATATTAGATGCCGTATTTTTCAGGTGACGGAGAGTCAAATTATTCCGCAGGATGGATGAAGAGTGGATGAAAGTATACTTACTCTATCGGTTTCTCGGAGGTCGTAAGGGCGGCCGTGGGTTGAAGAATTTCTGGGACTGTACCATGACTTGTATCATACTTAAAGGAGGTCAAACAGGACTGAATTCCATAGACGTGATGCAATGGCCCTCGGTGTCCAGCTGCTTGTCATAGTTGCCAAGTACAAGAAAGTGAGGTTGTCAGGGATCTTGCCAACTTACTTGTGCCCTCCGTCCTACAACGTGTTACAATGCAACCAACATCAAACCTGATGCAAAGAGGGCCCAGACTCGTGCAAATCGGCACAGGCATGCCTTGCATTAGGCAAAGAGTACATATGCGGGTATGAAAACCGGGTAGCGAGAACAATAAATAATAGCACAAGTACATACAGCGAAACAATAGCAACCATGTTGGAAACTGAAAGCAATGATTATAGGCATACTACATTGCAAACAAGAATATAAAAATGAATCAACCCCGATCACGGGATGTGCCCTCACGACTGGGACGTGAAGTTGACAGGAGATTCCCAATAGTCATCGAACTTTTCGAGCGGGGTGAGCTCTCGGCCATATCACTGCGTTCGGAGGAAGAATACGGGGAGAGAGGGTACTGCTCCGAAGTATGTGATGATTCGTAAACGCCGCGACGAGTTGAATGTGGCGAGGGAGATGAACGATGACGTTTAGACGGACGTTCAGCTGCATGTCGCGAAGAATCATTTTGTGATTGAATGGACCGCGTATTTATGGCAGACGGTGAACGGCTCCGGGAAGAGGGTCGGTGAGAGTGATGAGACGCTTTTTTATCTTCGACTTGAGGATAGGCTACATAACTAGCGGGTGGGTAGTTATAGCCCCCATTAGAAGGTGGAAAACAGCTATGATTTGGCTCCAAGATCGGAGAAGACTGTTGATAAATTTCCAGCATGGCACGATGCAATGAGGCTATGGAAGACAGGCGCTATATATACATTACAGCATGAGAATTTTGGTAGCAGATATTGCCAAAGCAAGACTGACCTGGTCTTCAGCGGTCTTGGCATTGAGCATAGCCAGCAACATTTCACGGTCACCATCGCCTTTTGTTCTGTATGCAGTCAAAATTTCACGGAGACTCGGTGGTGAGGGCTAATAATTCTTCAGAATGAGTTTGGTATAGTGCTGCGATAAGCTGACCTGCTCGACAGTGGCATGGGCCGAAGCCATTAAACGCCGTATATCATCGTAACCTCTCTGGAGACCGAAAGCTGATGATTCGTGGTGTGGATTTTGGTAAGGTGCAGTATTCATGGTTGCGAACGAAAAAGATGGGGCCAAGAATTCGAAACTACCCAACATGAGATGCTTTTAAGTCTTGTAGCATCTATTTTTATTGGCACACTTTGCCAAGACTTTGGCCGAGAACAGGGCTATTTTTATACCACGACAGTGCTTTTGCGGACTGCGACTGTCCAGGTAGTCCAGCCAACACGTAATTATTGCCAATATACAACCACAAAATAGTATTAATGCTAGCTAATTCAAGAGGAGAAGGTATGAAACAGCTGTGTGCTGGACTTTCGAATGTGACTTGAAGCAAGAATAGCCAACCAATGAGGCCCGTGCTAATTTTGACTTGGCACACCGCCGCCAATCAAGCTTCAATTCATTTGTTTTCCCACCCTGCATTCCACTTTTACCATCATGACCACTCACGAGCTGGTTGGTCTCATAGAATCTCTTCCCCCTCCTTCTGAACCACCCCCACCACCAATTATTGAGAAACTACCTCCTAGGCCGGCTCCCACATCAGCCTACTCTTATAAGGAATACAACCAAAATATCAAAGTTATTTACGTTCGGAATTCAGAAGAAGCCAATAAGGTGCTCACCCTTCACCCACCAAACGGTCCTCTTGGTTTCGATGTCGAGTGGCGCCCAAAATTTTCCAAGGGTGGTAAAGACAATCCTGTTTCACTTATCCAACTTGCCAACGAAAACATAATTATGCTTTTCCAAGTCTCTGCTATGAACAGTAAATTTTGTTGTTTCGGCGCTTAGGTCTGATGATGATGACTATATGTCTTAGGCTTTCCTTCCAAGCTCGTAGACGTGTTGGCAGACATGGCCATCGTTAAAGCTGGGGTGGCCATTCAGGGTAAGTCTTCCCCCTCCCCGGTAGACTCTTTTTGCCAGCAGCTTATAGGTGACGCAAAGAAATTGTTCACGGATCATAAAGTTCCCATTCGGAACTGTGTGGATCTCACTCTACTTGCTCGCACTGTCGATAATGCACGATGGGCAGGCAAATACAATTCTCCTATCGGCCTTGCACATATGATCCAAAGCTATGAATACAGGCTGCTTCTGAAAGGTAAAACTAGCTGTAGCAACTGGGCAGCTGTTCTTGATGCGAAACAGCAAGAATGTCAGTTCGCTGAAGTTTTTTTTTGGTCCTATGATGTTAATCACTGTTGACAGACGCGTGCAATGACGCCCATGCGGGATATGTCCTATACAAAAAGCTAGTGGCAATGATCCCGGATATGCCTTCTCGTCCAGATCCAACGTGGTATTCCTTCAGCATCTTCAATGGTGATCTATGCAATGATCATGGATTTGCATGGGAGGCAAACAACCCGAATTATGACCCTGGCCCCCTACCCCCGCTTAAGGGAGAAAGAACTCCCATTGAAGCTGGACTGGCTGGTAAAGAAAAACCCGAACAAAAGCTTGAAGAACCTGGTAAATTAAAACAGGCGAGCTCTAGACCTTCCCATCAAGGGAAATTAACGACCGCTGTCCAACCCCAACCTTCACCACAGGCCGTGCACTCACGGGTTAGTGGAACATCCCCAGTAGTCGCTAGCACGGGGCAAAAACCAGCTCCTACACGTACAAATCCAAGGACTATTCCGGTGCCTCTTCCACAACGCCCCAGCCCTGCTAGGAGGAACAACATCGTTAACCACCACCACATGCCAACGACTTCATTTACTCGAGCTGATCATGGGCCCCGTCATCAAGCGACCGGTTCTCGCCGTAGCAATGGAAGAGGACGAAAAGATGCAACCGTTCCTCTAATGAATTCCACTCTCTCACGGAATAACCAATCAAATGGCCTGCGCCCAGTTCAAAGTCATTCTGCGGGGGTGACCGTTGCACCGTCATCGACGACTACAGTGCCAGGCAGTATCCCTTGACTCTTAATGAGGAGGCCTTCCACATATCGTCCGGTTACTCCTGTCGGACCCATGTCGAGGCGAATCGTACACATATCTGTGTGGCTCCTGTCGTCCTATATGAAGAAGAATCTATAACTGCTTGGTTTCCTTAGGACATTTGTCGAAGAACTTGCTCTTACGATACTTATCTACAGTTCAATTAACTGTAATTTTATTGTCTTATTCCTTTTTGGTGCTTTTGGACATGAACTTTCGAATTCCCCATTTCTACTCATTTCTGGTGCGAGGGTCACCCGAAAGCCGACTTTTCCGTGCTCGTGCAAAACAGTAGTATGTACACCATGACACCAGGACTCGTTACATTCACTTTGTCACCTGTCAGTTACTGTAATAAGTTTGTGATGTCCCACATGGCAGACACTGTCTTTATCACCTTAGGCCCCATCCTGACATGCAGCGGAAATGAATTATATTGTATTCACCGTCCGGATCAGTATTTGGAAGGAAAGAACATAATTTGGCCTCATAAAGAGATTGAATTCGAAATTCTGGTGTTAGCCTATCTCGTGGCAGTTTCATGGTTCTGTGCTGTCAACCTTTTAGGCACAGAATAGTACACTTGCAAGAATTGAACATGTGAATGAAAGGAATACTAAGTTCCTGGCTATGATCAGGGTTCCGCCCCTCATTATCAATCAGGACCTTTACACGACAATTATTATGATAATTGTAGCCTGAGCAATGATTTTCAAATCTCAGTTTGAGCGCTACATATTGAACCACGTACTCGGTGTATTTTAAATTATTACAACTTCATTCGTTATGTCAGGGAACAAGTATATGACGGTATGCTACAAAGACATTTGTTGATAGAGGTCGATATTAGATATCTGTCAAGATCGTATCCAGTGTTGAACGTTGTTAACTTGAAACTTGCAATTGGTTAGTGATAACCGTCACATATATTACCAAAAGGGTCCAATACTAGTATAGATATTGGCGAGGACGCAATCAAGACGCAATTAGATCACAGTTCATTGCCTCAGTCAGTCTTTTTGCACAAACAGTCTTGGGACATACATACCAGTAATCGGATTAAATCTTTCAATTTGCTATCCAATGGGTAGAAAATCAAAAAATTAAGTTGTATTTGAATTCATGATCTATCGTTGATCAGGTCGGGTTAACGCGAAATAGGTGGACTGATGTCCGGAATCAAGATGCTAAGGTTCAGAAAGAGCCAGAACAGGGTCCAAGGAGGGCGTTCGCTTCAAGGATGTTCCAGTGTCATTTTGGCAATCAACTCTGGTTCTCCAACCTGTGTTGGTAAAATTCATGATTCCATACCTAAACAGTGTTGCTATATATACAGCCGATGGTGACCATATTTATAAATAAAAATCTATATGTCCCAAAACATGTACAGAAAGGAAATATATACCCTGGTCAAATCCATTTTAACCAGAAGATGCTGAATCACTCTCTCCGTCCGCCGTATTGTTTAGGGTTTCCGTTCGAATAGGGTCTGTGTTTATGTCAGATGACAGGTATAGAAAAGCATCAAACGAATTACCGAAGTATGGATGGGCCTGAGCTTCTCGCGCTGTTAGACGTTCCTGATGGTCATACCGCAACAACTTGTCCAAGAAATCAATCGCTTCATTCGAGATATACCTCTGGTTTTCTGAGGTAATGAACCTTGTCCATGGCTTTCTTGGGTATCTACTAAGCTCATTTAGTGATAAACGCCAGATAATGTGAAATTTACTGACCTTCCAAGCAGCTCGTCGTACTGAGGATCAAGTCGAATATGGTATTTGTCGATGTATGTATATAATTCATCAGTACCAAGCACTTTCGTGATTTTCACAAGTTGGTCGTAATTGTCATGGCCGTGGAAGAAGGGTTCCTTTCGGAAGATCTGTACAAGTAGATATCAGGATCAACGTCGGAAGTTGCAGGAATTTGTACTAACCATAGAAGCAAACATGCACCCAAAACTCCACATATCAAGACTGTAATCGTATTCTTGGAAATCGACGAGGAGTTCGGGCCCTTTGAAATATCTGGAAGCCACTCGAACATTATACTCCGTTTTGGGGTGATAGAATTCAGCAAGCCCCCAATCGATCAGGCGAAGCTGTGGTGGTTTTATTCAGCGAAATACTCTGCGTGGTGTCGTCAAGGCGCACCTTGCGATGCTCATGGTCAATCATCACATTGTGTGGTTTGACGTCTCTGTGCATGATTCCCTTTGAATGACAATAATCGAGTGCCTAAAAGAAGGGATGACGAGAACCAAAGAAACGTTGCAAGAGTGACCGACCTTTAGAAGTTCGAACATATAAAAGCGCACATCGTGATCTGTGAAGCGAGGGTACAAGACCTTAAAATCGACATTGTGGACATATTCAGTTATTAAGCTCGGAATCTTTGGTGTTGGATCGCGAACGACATCTAGGAGCGCAACAATATTTGGTCCTCCAGCCAAATTTTGCAATATCTTTATTTCTCGTTTTATTTTCTTCTTCTTGACCGGCTTCAACACCTTGATAATACACTTTTCCTCAGTCACCACGTTTATTCCTTCGAACACCTGATTGGCCCTGTTCAATAACCTTTCTCAATCTAAAGGTAGCGCTCACCTCTGAATATTTCCCCCGGCCTACTTTCCGTACAATTTCGTAGTGGTCCTGGGATCCCCATTGAACCTGAAGATTATCTGCAAAAATGGTTTGTGAAGAAAGAAAAGAGGTGATGGCAGCGATCATACCGTATTCGTACCAGGACGCGCCTAAACGAGCATTGACGTCGGCATATACACGGGCTACAGACTTTGCGGACCTGCCCATGAGCACCACAGTATCAAGAATTTTTGGCCAGGAAGTGAAGATGAGGAGAGAAAGAACTGTCAAATTGTTCCCACGGTGATTTTGCTGTTCGGCATTGAACGCAAGAGTGAGGTGAACCTGAAGTCTCTTGAAGATTCATCATTACACCGTTTGTATAACTGATATATCATACGCTTCATGCTTACTTGATTTTTAGGGCTCTGAGAAACCGCGTTTAGCTCTTCCAGCAGTGGTAGGACACAATACATGCAGAAATGGCCGAAACATGTCCGCTTCATAAAATCGCAGTGTTACCATAGCTCAGTTCCACCTTCTGTTCGCCAACACATACAGGGATCGTCTTCTTCACCATCCACACCAAGTAAATCTCCACAAAATAGGGATGTCAAGGTCTTCGTTCGTCGTATAAACCAACTTGGTCATCCTGCTTTTGGGCAATTCGGATTGTTCGCAGGTCAAAAGATCCTCCCAAGATGTCGTATTATCGACTACTTAGGTGCGAAGCAAGGTATTGTGCCATCAAGAACAGTATGTTAAATAATGTGTCCTAGGTGAAGTCCATTGCGATGATCGTCCAGATTCAGATTACGACCTGTCGCTCTGTAGACTCTCAGACGACATAAATGTGGGTATTGACGCCAAAACGATGGGCAATCAGGCTCGTTTCATCAATGATTATCGAGGTATTGCAAGTAAACCGAACGCCGTCTTCCTGGATGCACGCTCGTTGTCTGGAGAATTGTGCATGAGCATATGGAGTGGGACTCAAGAAATCAAGAAAGGTGAAGAAATTCTCGTATCTTACGGCAAGTCGTGGTGGCGAAGTCGTAACAATCCAAACGATAATGACGAAGTCTCATGTAAAGATTCAATTTGACAAAATAAGGCTCTTTGAGAACAAAAAATTAGATTAGTTCCCTCATGATAAAGAAACAGGAAATTGGAGTCTGACTACGTAGGTCCGAAATTCTAAAGATTGACAGCAGAATTATAACTTTCCCACTTGAGTCCAGCAATGAGATTAGGTGCTTCATAACTGGAAAAGGAAAGTAAACCTTTTTGGACAAACATGTGCAAATGTGACACACAAAAATTCTTTGCCTTTGGTTTTCTACTTCCGACTGTCGTTTAATGCTGTCCTTGTCCAGTTTTCTGGCATCTAGTTCCTGTGCACGTCGGGCTCTTGCTTCTCATCTTCGCTCTCGATGTAAGGGTGTTCAAGTACACTCTCCCACAATCCGTGTCAGCACTCAGGTATTGTTTGTGAATCTCATGTAGACCGGCGCGACTCAAATGTTGTTTTTTCTCCCTTCAAGCGTTTAATACATGCAACCGCCCCCCGTCGTGCCTCGTCGAAGAATCCATATGAGGTTCTGGGATTGAAGCCGGACGCGAGTGCTGCAGAAATCAAGAAAACCTATTTCGCGGTACAAGTCTTCTTTTCGAATTGGATATTTGCTGGCCACCTTCTGACGAGTATAAATTAGCTTGCGAGAAAGTATCACCCTGACACTAACCCCGACAAGAATGCCCGTGAAAAGTTCGTTGAAATTCAAGAGGCATACGATGTAAGTCAATTGTCTGATCCTTTAACGTAATGATATTAGGATCGTTTTTCAGATTCTGAAAGATGAGAAAAAGAAAGCAGCTTATGACCAATACGGTGCTGCATCCCAAGCACCTGGTTTTGACCCAAATGCATTTGCATCTGGGTTTGGCGGGGGGTTCCCTTTTGGATTTGGTGGGCAGACGAATGGTCAACAAGGCCCCGGCGAATTTTTCGAGCAACTCTTCAACTCTTTTTCTGGAGCTGGTAGCTCGCGGTCTCGGCATCTCCAAGGCGATGATATCCAGGCTTCTGTCACAGTCAGTTTCCTCGAAGCATGCAAAGGCACAAAAAAGAAAGTTACGATTTCGCCTATTGACGATTGTTCCACATGTTCCGCCACAGGATTAAAACCAGGTGTACAAAGATCTACATGTTCTGGTTGCAAGGGAACAGGGTCGCGAACCTTCGTCCTTGACAGCGGATTCCAGATGGCAAGTACATGCAGACAGTGTGGTGGAGAAGGGACTACAATACCTAGAGGAGGTGAATGTGGCTCATGCGGAGGGGCAGGAAAGGTCCGTTTGAAGACAACAATGTATATTAACATTCCAGTTGGTGCGTTTTCGTGTTCCAGCAAACTTCACTCGACTCACTTTTCATTCAAGGAGCCGAGGATGGAATGTCGCTTCTTGTTACTGGAGCTGGCGATTCCCCGCTAATTGGAACGGGGCAGAAGGGGGATCTATATGTCCGAATTAATGTCCAGCCTTCATCAGTTTTCACGCGTCAAGGCGCCAACCTGTACCATCAAGCTCGTATCCCCTTCCATAGGGCTCTGCTTGGCGGAGTTGTGCGCGTACCAACATTAGATGGTGAAGTAGATGTTCGGATACCAGGCGGTACCCAACAAGGCGAAGAAATGGTTCTGAAAGGCCGGGGTGTGTCATACCTTAATGGCCCAGGAACGGGAGACCTTTTCGTTAAGTTCTCGCTACAACTACCGCGGTATTATTTTATTCTTTTTATTGTTTGCACTCTTATTCATATGTTATACAAGCACCCTGACCAAACGCCAACGGCAGCTATTAGAAGATTACGCAGCTGACGTCGAGAAACGACCATCAAGTAGTGAGCCAACTGGGCGGACTCCGAAGGAACCTCTATCTACCGACAACGGTAAGATTTACTTCACTTCTAAAACCCCATCATTGGGTACTTGGTTGTCTCAAGGATGGCAAATGCTACGAGACCATCTCAAGTTTTGAATTTCCATGGCATGTTTTTTTCATGAAGACCTTGGTATGCTCATGCTCATGCACCTTTTTTTAAAAAAATCAGGTAACACCTCTCAGGACCCATCAAAAGAGGAGCAGGATAATGATTCGAAAACTGAAGCCAAACGAGCATCGGGCTAGAGTAGAAATAATGTATGTCCTTTCTGGCAAACCCCCCTAGATTATGCCTACGTAATCGTGCGAATAATGCGCCATTGACCTGGATTCTCTCCCTTGAGCTCACGTTCACCGAAAATAGTATCATGAGGAGATCTCGATCATCGGGAACGGCAATACTCATTCCTGTTTCTTTGCAGACCTCACAGTATGATCTGTTCTCAGCAGCAATCACAATGAAGCAAAGGCTTTCTTTCCCCACCGCAACAAGAAGAAAGCTTGATTTCTATCTTTGTGTCTGTGGTAATTTATCCACGTCAGGAGGTTAGCCAAGCCAACGATCTCTTTACCTCGAAACCCCATCGGTATAGTCTGATTTTCGGGAAAGGTTCCAATGCCAAACTCTTTCTCAGGTTTAAACACGAGATCGTTCATTCGGGGTCCAATTTCGATCGAGCAATGAACTATCCCATTTACCATGGCCTTCTTCAACGAAGGGGGGAAAGAGATGTCAATCTCCTTCCCGATCCCATCCTCGTCTTCGCGATCCAGACACCGCAGCCCTTTATATAAAGTCACCGGGAAAATATGTATTTCGGTCGTCCTGGTTTTCGATTTATAATTTTTCTGGTTCTGCGCTGTCTTCATGTCGGCACCTCCACGTCTCGAGCTCATAATTCCCACAAATTCTCAAGGACCCAGGGGGAATTCCCCATCTGGGGAACAACCACTGGCTGAGTCTCCGTCGTCAACACTGGTCTCATCTAATTGTAGTTCACCATCGAGTGTGAACACCCTTTTAACCAACTTCCATAAAGCCGATAATGATGACAATCAACCACTGCAGCCAAATCTCTCCACGTTGCATCTTTTGGTTATCCATATAGGGTTAAGCACTTGCCTTTTAATGCAATCTACATACTGAGGCAACCCAAAGCGCTGCACTTACTCTCTTTCTAGCTACAACCGATGCCGTGAGCTCAACTTCCTTTTCTGCTATTTTTTTTCCTTATTAATCCCGCGAAGACCATCGTATCGACGAGCTTGCCCACGATATCCAGTGCCCTGGAAGCATCATCAAACGAATACACATGGGTTGGTGTCGCTTACTTGTTGACACAAACGGCTTTCCAGCCTCTTTACGGCAAACTCTCGGATCTCATTGGTCGCACGGTATGAAAAACCATTGGCATCTAAGCGGCGATATCTCATAACCACTTTAGTCTGTCTTATATTCCAGCATCACGATTTTCGCAATTGGCTCCGCACTTTGTGGTTGTGCTCAGGTACGCCTATCACCATATGACCATGCCATAACTGACGACATGTTTTTGCTTCAGTCGATAAAGTGGCTAATTTCTGCTCGTGCATTAGGTAACCTTGTTACCCCTTGTTAGATATTATGGACTGAATATCCCAAGCGGGTATCGGAGGTGGTGGAATTGTCAGTGCTGTCTGGGTTATCACATCCGAACTTGTGGAAGTTCGCCAACGTGCCACTTGGTCGCAAGCTCTTAGCGTCACCTGGAGCTGCTCTGCAGTAGCCGGACCACTTATCGGTGGCGCATTCAGTGGTATGTCTTCCTAATAATCCTTTATATCGACAGAGGGTTAGTGATATTTCTAGGCCAAAATAATTGGAGATGGGGATGTAAGTTCCAATTAATTTCACATCAGAGCTGAAAATTGACCACCATAGTCTACATTAACCTGCCTATCTGTTGTGTCTCATTTCTCATCCTCGCATTATCATTGCGTCGGGTGGAACTGAGATCCTCGTCAACTACATCATGGCGGTCGTTCAAGCAAAAATTCGACTTTATTGGCTTGTATGTCAGCCCCATTTTCCCTTACCGGGCGGACTGACGAATTCATTTTATGAAGATGTCTGTTTATGAGTGGAACAAGTTGCATTATAGTGGGATTTAGTTTCGCAACTGATGTTGGGTGTATGGACTACCTTTTTCGTACCAAGATTCAACAGAATTGATACTCTCACAGGGAGTAAGCCTGCGACATTGTTGCCGATTATAATGGGCGTCCTTGTCTTCCTTGGTGGGAGTTTCTATGAAAATTATACTAATAGGGACTGTTTATTTCCTCCAACGACATTCCGAGATGTCACCACGGGTATGAACTTTCTGTCAACCGCATCAGTGTTTTCTGCTGACAGGTTCCAGCTGCCATCCTTCTGATATCATTTCTCCACAACTTTGCTTTCAATGCCGGTACCTTTTACTTGGCGCTATTTTATCAGGTGAGCTTAACCTACTGTCGCTGACGTCGTTCTAACGTGACAGATCAGACGGCGGCAGAATCAACGCCAGCCGAATCTGGACTCAAGATTCTACCCTATTCACTCGGATCTTCGTTGGCGTCCATCCCTGTCGCGTGGTTCATTGGCTATTGGCAAAGGCGGACCCAGGACACCAGCGGACAGAATTGGATGATCTCGATTGGCCTCTTCATCTCGACTTTGGGCTTCGGTAAGATAGTGTTGCCGCGATTCGGTCCCGATCTGACGGTTATTTGTTCCAGGCTTGTTAACCCTTATGAATGAAAATACATCTGCGATTGCCCAAACAGTTTTCCCACTGATATCCGGTATCGGCATCGGTATGCTGTTTCATGCTCCTTATCAAGTCTTCACCAGGGCTCTTAAGCCTGACGAACTCGCCGCCGGAACAAGCGCATTTTTCCTCGTGCGCTTCACGGGTGCGACCATTGGCCTGGTAAGACTAGTTCATATAACTTTGGGCTTTGTTATCTGACATATAGAAGGCCGTAGCGGGCACTGTTTTCAACGCTGGCGTACATCTACCTTACTTGCAATTTCATGGTTCCTCTCCAGCCATTGATTTTAGCAAGATAAAACATCTCTCTGCGGATATGAAAACGGAAGCTATTCATGTTATTGCTTCCTCTATCAGAGTCCGTTGTCATTCCATATTTTGTCAAACCTTACATTGACGTCTGAGCATCCTAGATGATCTGGACAGTCTGTGCTCCTTGTCTAGCGGTTTCCTTTTTGGTAATGTCAATTTTTTCGTTTCTCCTCCTCGCTAAACCTTTGGTAGATTTCTTTCTTGTTGCGGATTATGCCCTGTTCTGATTCTGCAGAACTTGTGAAAACTCCTACCTCGACGACATCTTCGTCAACCGAAGACCAAAAAGTATAATAAGTCCTTCCACTTCTTTCCTTTTGTGATTGGCCCAGAATTTTGCAAATATCGCACGGATAACACAGTCACTGATGACCTTAGACGACCCTATCGTTCATTGTATGCATATGGCACTCATTCGGTCGAACGCCTTAAAATGATTCCTGTTATTCACATCCTAAAGCGTAATAACGTCCAGTTGTAGAAACATCCGATTCTTGATAACCCTGATTACTATACTATGGTATATGACTTTCTCGTGTATGACACGCCGTAGGACCTTGCCTGGCCATCATGTCTTTCCTTTGACAACTGATTGAAATGGAATTGAACTGTGGATCCCCAATTGGGACTATGCATATTGTGCACTGGTGGTGGTTTTTGAAAGGCTTTCAGGTTCACCACATTGACGTGAATTCTAAATACCCCTGAGTTGGGGAAGGCTTGTGGAGATCTAAATGTATTCGATTGCAACTCAAAGGCATCTCCGAGTCCATGCACCCCGCAGATTCCATCACTGCGTTTTACTACTGGGTATATTTCTGAAGGGCATGGGAGGTCCGGGCCAAAGTTGAGGCCAGCGTAAATATATATAATGGATTTCGTTCATCGATCCCTTGGCAAGTTTGATAAACTTATTTGGATACTTTCAAAGTTCGATTTAAATTTGCGATCGACGTGTAATCCTATACTTCTCATCAATGGGTTGTTGCCATCCAGTTGAAACTCGAACTATGCTTTGCCTTGTTACTCCCCATCTGCATGCGTCATCATCAGCATGGATGAAGATATGCCGTACAGCGTAGACTTCTGATATGATATTAGTGGTAGCTAAACTTGTTACTCCGACCGGTGTATTGTATTCGTCTCGTGTTGTCTGAAACTCAACTTTTAAACTTCAAGTCCGCCATTTGTCCAGAAAATTGCTTGATAATTAGGAAAACATTTGCGCACATCAATTGGAGGTCAGAATACTTGAAGTTTGCTCGTAATAGAGAGACGATCACAACTGCGAGTTCCTACAATCAAGTGGGGAGACGATCGTTTTATGGTGGCACGCGACCAAACGATAAGGTTCAAACACAGCAGCGCAGACTTCTACTCGCTCCCACCACCTTACCTAGCAAAAAATGGCGCCAGTTTTATCAGAAGGATACGCGAATCCTTCATCTCTGACTGGTTCAGCATCGCCTACCTTCAGAAGACTGTCGAGCAGTTCCATTCAAAGCTTGGCTGATGCATTCATCACAACCGCTACTTCTTGTTTGGCTGTCCCTGGACAAGAGGGCTTTAGAGAAACGACATTAAGGCATGTAAAGATTAGGTTAGATGCAAGGTGAGAAATTTCACCTGTATATATTCACCATTAAGCGCTCGCTAGAAGGTAAACGAAGCATCACAACGTACACTGAACGATGCCCGCCAGGGTTTGGCTTTATACGTTGTTAACGTCGGCGAGTCAAGCGTTCTGATTCGACTTGGTTTGTTTACAGACAATACAGAAATTTGGCATTTGCTTCCCAAGTTCTAGAAATTCTCTGGAAGTTACACGTTCCCTCATGGTCCTCGATGCAAATTTCTGCCGAAGACATGATAATTCACAAAGTCTCAGGGGCTTTGACAAACGCAGTCTTCTTCGTTTCATCCAGGAAGGTACCACCCGCTCAAACGCTTCTACTCCGAGTTTATGGGCCTTCCTCGGGGTCTCTTATTTCACGCAAACGGGAACTTCACACATTACACATCATTTCTTCAAGGTACAACATTGGTCCACAAATATATGGCACATTCGAGAACGGCCGAATCGAAGAATATTTCGACTCCGTGGCTTTGACAGCATCTTGCATCCGAGATCCGCAAATAAGTCGATGGATTGCGGCTAGGATGGCCGAATTACACTCTGTTGATGTAACTATTGTGGACAGTATTGCAGGAAGGTCGCGTGAGGATACACACGGGTTCGAAATTGCGGCAAATATCAAATTGTGGTTGGGTCATGCTGAAGAGGTACTCAGGTTACCTGGTGTTTCTGATTCTATTCGACATGAATTGGATCTGCCCAGGTTCAAAGAGGAATGGCAAAGGTACCTGGGATGGGCACTTGGAAAGCACCCTACTTTCGGCCTTAGAAGGGTTTTCGCTCATAATGACGCTCAATACGGTAACTTATTGAGATTGAAAGATGGTTCGGACGGTGTCGATGAGCACAGACAGGTTGGGTCTTTCTTTTACCATAGTTAGTTCTCAGCGATCCCTGACTTTTATTCCCCCTTAGATCATCGTTGTAGATTTCGAATATGCAGCAGGGAATCCGGCCGCCTACGACATTGCTAATCACTTCCACGAATGGACTGCCAACTACCACGGACCATCACCTCACATCCTAACACCTTCCAGGTATCCCTCCAAGGAGGAACGCCGTAATTTCTATGTTTCTTACATTCAGCATGCGGCTATGCTTGCCGAAGATCCATGTCTAGACGATACAAGCCTCGCAGAACTGATGGAAGAACTTGACAGGAATGTGGAAATCTGGGGGGTTGCCTCACATGCTGGTTGGGCTATTTGGGGTATCATCCAATCAAGGGAAAACGTCGAGGCCGAAGTGGACCGAACTGAATTTGATTATATTGGTTACGCCAGGGGTCGAATGACTGCCTTTCGTGAAGGCATCCAGAG
>JAIUJM010000514.1:0-15008 GCA_026262225.1 Inosperma sp. D86 | reverse complement strand
ATACAATATGTATAAAGGTGGCATTGAATAGGGTGTATTCATTTCTGCGATAGAGGGGATGAGAAGAGGCGATGCATAGTCAATAGGATTCCGGACATGGTCAAATGATATATGTGCCACTGAATATTAATATATATTGGAAAAAGGAAACCTTTCATTTAAGTTTCAATTGAATCGGTAGATGCCGATAGGGCAATGTCAAATTCGACAGCAGGGATGAGATTATTTGGTCCACCCGAGTGCGATTATCCAAGACCAACTGTCATCACTCAGATAAATTCTGATGTTCCTCTTCCATAGATACAATTTCAGGGAAAAGCTTTGATGTAGATATGTATCCTATTTCTGTACATTTAGCTCCGAGTCCTGGTCCTGGAAACCTCACAATTCACGAAATCACTTAGCAATCGAAGAAAAAATGATCAGTACGGCTAATCCCAACAAAACTTGACCTGCTTGTCCGACATCTTTTTTTCTAATTCGTCAAGGCTCATTAATTTGAGATCATCATCCACGTCAAATCGCAACTCCTGTAGGTCAAACCCGGATGAGTCCTTTATACCATCGGCACGATTGAAGAGACATACCTGAGATTGAAAAAGCGCCAACCAACTATACACCCCAAATCCCCTTCGCGGAGTATTCAGAGGTAACATTGGCACAAATAGTTCTCCAGTCACACCCAGGATGAGTATGACTACCAGGATGGTTATCAACTGCCATTGCTTGTAAGTAACGTATGCGAGCGTCTGATCCGGATATGATTGTGCGACGATGGACCCTGACCCCGCGAAGAAGGGTAAAACGTTAGCCGCGTCTATCTGAGCACGGATGGTAGAGAACCGGCTCGGGGACAGTTCGATGTATCCTTCTGGCCCTGTACCCTCCGTGAAAGAAATAGTCTGGAGGGTATTTCAACTTTGGAGGAAAAGTGATATCATCAGGGACTTACGATAGGAGATGGAGAATATGGTTGGTCTCGCCCGTTATCCTTGATCATTTGATTGATGCCATTATCGTGGGCGACATCGTAGACGTCGTCTTTTCCCGTCGTGTTGAGATATCTAGGAATTCCCTGGATACTGCCGATCGGTAATAACGAGGGATTGCCATAACTTCCTTTCTCAACAATGCGCAGAATAGTGGGAGATCCGATGGATGAGTTATAAGTTTCTATGACCCATGGTTCATACTTTTGCACACAGACAGCTGCATCGTAACCAATCTTGGTTTCCGTTCCATTGACGTCTGGTACTGACTCGTTCGAGTATACAGGGAAACGGCCGGAAGGCGTGAAACTGGTGTTGAGTCGGATGAGGACCGTTTCAACGGTCGTCCATGCTTGGTCGCGATTTACATCCGTGCCCATCATCGGTTTACTGTAGAAACTATGGGACACATTCGTGTCCCACCATTTCCCTAGTGCACAGGTTAGATGCCATTTCAAAAAGCGTGAGGTGAGGACGCAAGAACTCACCCCAAAAGGAGATCTTTGAGAGGTCCATGGTTGACAGAACGATATCATCTGCAGTAGGGTGTGGTGCCGTCCTGAGCTCGTTTGGCAGATCCATTCCATACACCCCAAACAAGCGCCGAAGTAAATCTTGAGGAACGAGGGCGTAAGAGACCGAGCCGCGCCATGAAGGTATCCTGCATACCATAAGTGAGAAAACATGTTCAAAGAAGGGTGAGGTAAGTTGCTTTACAGATTGACTTCAGGGTTGGGTAGTTTCTCGCAATGAATTCTGGTCCCCCATTGGGAGTATCTAGGGAAGGACGAGCGTCAGACCTCAGAGCCAGATAAGTTGCCGGCAAATAAATACCGTAAAAGCGCACCGCCGTCATTTTTACTAGCATCTCGAGTTGCAAGAGTGTTATTTGGTGTCTCCCGCCACACTAATTGGCTTTGGTTTAAATTACCTGCCCCAGAACCACCGGGGACGAATTGCGACAGACTTGGTTGGGCAAAATACACGGTGTCATTCTCGTAAACAAACTGTGCAGTGTCTGGTGTGCTGCTACCATAAGGGAGCAAGGTCCATGTTTGGGCAAAGGTCTGGATAAAAGTGCTGATTAGTACAACAGGCAAGATCAAATTGGATGGTTGCTGCCTAACTAGAACAGCGTGGAGTTGCCTCGACGTAGTTACCCAATCAACGTCTTCCTTGGATAGGTCTCCAGCGATCAAAACTTCGTGGTATGAATCATGCTGGTTCTATTCGGAAATTAGTAAAGTACTAGGAAACGAGACTTTTACACCACATACGCGGACAAAAGTATCGATCTCCATGATGCGTCCAAATAAGAAAGGTAACATTGGCCCAAGGATTGCATGAAGCATGATAAACCCTAAAAACAGCGACCATGGTCGTTTGCTGCAGGAAGGTGAGATGCATCAAATGGAAAGGGGAAAACCTACTCGTACGAACTACGCGAATCCCTCATAGTCTGTCTGTTCCAGAAACGAGATAAAAAGATCCGGGAGGCAGCCCATAAACTCGTTGGATGTTGGGTGAAACTAGCCAGATCACAAAGTTTCATTCCACCACCTTTATAACTCATATGGATTACGGTGGCCCATGCTAACAAAAAACTGAGAAAGTCACGGTGACGAACAGGTATTAACTCACTCGCTGCCTCAAGGTGTCGTATTCCAATCCTGAAGAGGATGTATCCGAGAGAGAATCCAATGCCTGAACACCACATAGCGACGATGAGTCGCACAGTGAAAAGTGATTTATCCTTCGCCACTAAAGTCAGGATATAGAGCAATGGGTAGGCGGTAAGACACAGGACGGTGAAGATCGCGATCCGAATGAAGCGTGGTCTCTCGAAACCTCCTACCAGTGGTCGGGGAGGTCCATACTTGGGATTGGTATAAAGTGGCTTCTTCAAAGCCTGAGCTTTGTCATTGGGCTGGAAATGCGTTACGAATGGCGGAGGAGAGGACCAAGCTGGGTATGTGACGAACTCTCCTTTATTTGGCGACAGAAGAAAAAGGTCAAAGGGTGTGGTTGAACTTGCTGAAGACGGAGGGCTCCAGTCTTTGTCGCTTATGTGAACTTGGTCCATGCTGAGAACTCCAGGTACAGAGATTAGTAGGATCCATCTGACCTTCGTCCTGACATGTAAATTTATATGCCAGTTGCACCGCAGGACACTTAAGTCTAGGCTAGGTCATCTGTGAATCAATAAACGAAAAGATTGCTGACGACTGTATCAAAGAAACGGGTCCAAATTCAATGCTAGAATAGATAGCAGGAGAAGCCGAGCATCACATCTGTGTGATGGCCATTTCCGTCATATGGTTGACGGCCGCTGACCCAAATCTCCCTGATAGAAGGCTCTTCTGCATTCAGCAAGAGTGAAAGTTATTGGATCGGGTCATCCGACCATGCAAGGAATCGACGCCGTTGTTATCCAGTCACGGTGTACTGACACGCTGCGTCATTCCGGTCCGGGGCGTATTGAATTCAACCACGATTGGAAGGGTAATAACCATCCTCCTGAATCCTGATACCCATGACAACGTCTCAAACAAATCCAGCAAGAAAAAATAGTAGATCAAGGAGAAACTTCTTGAGAAGTTAGGGAATTCAAGGCAAGATGAGGGCTATATGTGTGATATTAAGCTTGAGAACAGCAATAGGAGGCTTGAACATCCGAATGGTGTTCGAGTGAGATATGCCTAGGCCTTTGGTGCTTCAACCCAGTTGGGTTAAGACATACCCTTATACCCACATCCACAAAAGACGTTGTTCACGCTGCCAAGCGGAGGAACACCTGTGGAATTGATATTGATTCGGATGCAATTATATGGGCTTTCAAAGTAACTCAGAGGGAGGCTGGACATTGACGTTTTATCTGGAACCCAAATTCCCATCGAAGACGATGGAGCAATACACTTGGGTTAGCTTTCGATGTGTGGTGCGGGATTGAATGTGAGTTAGTTTCAATTGCTAGACAACTGCAGTGCTTATCGTGGTTCAAGTGAAAGACCACATGCAACAATTTCATTCCCGCACTGTATCATATCAAGGTTTCTATTGAACAGGGTGTAATTTGTTTGCAAGCAACGGTCGTTTTGTCGTTTTTAGGGTTGGATTTAGATGAGCGCTTGAGCCATGATTACCTCGTAGATATGCATCTGTGCTAAAATTGGTTAATTAAAAGCAAATGTAAACAAGTCAAAGGGCGGTCATGTGCAGCGAAGAGGCGATGCAGTCACAGCCATGTCAGGTACAAGAGTCTCTATGTCAGGAAGAGCTCAACGAAGAAAACATACAAATGGTTGCTATTGAAATGGTGCATCCGTTCCCTGAGAGTTGATCATGCTAGAACAAGACGAATAGGTGAGAAGAAGATCAGCGGGAAACGTGGTTTGGTACCTTCAGACCCCACAGAACGATAGAAGAGACAACCATGCGAGGAAAGACCTGCAGAAGTGAGTTTTGAAGTTAAGCACCAAGAGCCGATGAAAGATGCAACCGTCCGGATGACTCTCAAAAATCATCATGGACACCAAGGAGCTAGCTACGTATTTTCCGGCAACGTAGATTCGCCCTTACGGACCGGAAAACTGACGACCATGAAGCGTATACAAAGACGTTAGATCCAGAAGCGTCTAGGTGGAAGTTTAAGGGATACCGACATTTGATTATCAATGGACGCACCTTTCCTGGAGCCAGGGACAGATCCCACGAGAGTGCCATAGGATGGAACAACATGAAGCTGCAGTTTCGTCTATCGTTGTTGCTAAATTATAATTGTCTTCTTCAAACCACCTTCAGCCTCATGTATTTTATGTAATGTAGAACACACAGCTGCGGCCACCTCAAGATAAGGGATCTTCAGCAGTTCTGTAAAATGTATTTGAAGACGTCATACCTCATCTCTGGGCTTGATTTAACCTTTGCTGTCACTGGCCTCCACAAATTTTATTCACCACCGAGCTCCGTATATCCAAGGGTTCGAAGTCCCTTCTTTCGAGCTGCGCGTATCTGGGATGGACGTGAAGTTGTTATACGCATGATAGTTCACAAAAACGAACGCTATGATCACCTAAAGACTCAAAAATAGCGAAAGATAAGAACATCTTCTACGGCAACGACCCAGGTTTTCTGCCTCAAGAATAAATCCATTCCTCCCGCTTTATATAACCAGAGAGCAGTGTCACCATCTTCCTGTCGAATTAATACTCCGTCAGCAATCGAACGGCAACAAACTCTTGGATACACTTTACCGTTTCTGGACCGTGATGACTCAGTATGAAAGGCACTCCCTCCCAAGAGGGGGCGAGATCGTCGCCGTCTGCTTCTCGGAGGGTTTGGTACCGAGATTGTTGAAACAGATCGCGATCTGCTCGATATTCTTCGCATGCCTTGCCTGGTCGTCTGCCAATCCAGTTTCTGGTCTATCCTCCATGGCTGGTTGCTTAAACCGACAAATTTGAGATCCACGTTCCATGCAAAGAAGCAGGACAAAAAATGTTGAATCTTGATAAAGTAGCGATTTTGCCACTAGCCTTCAGAGAACGGTCACCTGACTGTGACAGATCGCGTTTTTAGAAATAGAAGTGGTTTCTCGATTGAGCCACATAAGGACGCGTATGAAACCGCTCCCGTCCCTGCAGTAGAGATGAAGGCAACAAGTGTAGTCTACAACAAAGCGGTATCGTCTGTCTTTTTTGAGTTGTCCACCAGTATTTGACATTGCAGTCCGCAGGTGAAGCACCCCATAATGGTTGTGGATTCTTCTGGTACCAGCATTATTCAACGCGAGCAAGAGGGGGGCATGAATGTGGACGACAATAACCTTGACGACGATAGTAATGATCACGAAGACAATGACAACAACGAAAACGACGAAAACGACGACAACGTTGACGAAGAAGATGAAGACAGCGAGGACGAGGACGATGAATACAGCGATGACGACGATATTTCCGAACCTTCATATGGTCTCAGAGTATGTTTTTCAACCGAAACCAGACTCTTAATGACAACGTTGAATAGGCTGATCTCGAAGCACCTCTAGACTTCTCCTTCAGGAGAGGCTTCTACCACGTAAACGTCCTTACCACAGCACCAAATCCTTTTCTCTCTATCGATGGCATAGGATTGGTTGTCTTACCTCTAAGTGAACGCGACGCGAAGGCAATTGTGTCGTGTGCTACGTTAGCCTCTCATGGCCACGGTGAGCGCACAGTCATTGACAAGGAAGTGCGCGATCCTTGGGAAATCGAACCAGCAAGGATCATCTTTGGGAACACTGAGTGGGTCAACTATATTGATGGCGTAGTGTGTCACGACGTATGTAAGGCATTGGGCGTGTCGATTCAGACGTCTCCCCCAAAGATGGAGCTCTATAAGTTGCTATTGTATGAAACAGGGTCTCAGTGAGTTTCATTTGATTTTTGGCCTCTCCTTGTTATATTCTAATCTATTTCTCAGGTTTTCGCCACACCAAGAGTAAAGTGTCTTTTAACGTGCCTCATGAGTCATTCTCTCCTGACTTCCATCCTAAGCACACAAAAGGCCAACGGCATGTTTGCAACGGTAGTTATTCTCCTCCCGTCGGAATACACAGGAGGACAAGTTGTTGTCTCACATGCTTCGATGACGAAAGTTTTTGATATGGCTCCGAATTCGTTACTTTCTACAGCCATTCTCGCATGGTACACCAACGTTAGACATGAAGTCAAACCCGTGACGTCAGGCTACCGACTCGCGCTCTCATACAATCTGATCCATGTCGCACCACCCGATGTCCCGATGCCAACATTACCAGAGATGGGCGATGCCGTAGCCCGAATTAGACGAGTATTAAGGGAATGGAAGGAAGGCCAATGCGAGCAACCCGAAGTGCCTTTGCTGGCGTATCTCTTGGATCATGAATACAGCGATTTGAAACAGGGCCTGCAAGCACTCAAAGGTGCTGATGGCCACCGAGTGAGGGCGCTCCGTGACATTGCGGAAGAGGAGGGATACTTCGTTGGCCTCGCCAGCCTGGATCACAACATCTCTGGCTCTGCAGACGATGATTGGGGAAGTCATGACTGTCGGGGACGTTACAACTACTATGATGAAGATCTGGAGGAAGATATGCCTGAAATGGAAGAAGTTTCTGGTATAAACACCTATCTATCGGGACTTGTGGATCTGAACGGACTTTCGTTAATGAAGTTTGGGGAAATAGTACTGGAAGAGGAGAATCTCGTCCAGGCAGATCCATTTAAGGGTGAAAAACCTGATGAAAAGCAATATATGGGTGATGTGCGTACTTCATCTCCCTTATTCCTTTAAATAATTGATGTTATGCTAAAGGATGCTGGTGGGCTATTGTATTGTAAGCTCTTATCTCTCTTCGGCATTTTTGCCCAATGACCTCAATTTCATGTCAGGCTACCATAGAACGGTTCTTGTCTTGATGCATCAAGACAATGTCGATAGTGTCTGCTTCTCAATCAAGGATGTTCCTTATGTCTTCGAGAAGCTCACGGCTTTGGGAGCACAAACTACAAAGGCACCAACACCTGATATGCGGCTTTGGGCCAATAGACTGATCTCAAACGCCAGATATCTGTCCAAAGACCATACAATCAAATTGCTCGATCTTGCCTTGCGCTGGCGAGATGTGAACATGTTCAACACCATAATCAAGTCGTCGGTGTCTTTGACTGGAACCCTGAACTTGGACGCACTCTTGAAGGCTTGGAAGGTCTTCTCGTTTGAAAACATTAGGTCAAGGTGAGCTGTGACGGTTCGTAATTGTTCCCTCTGTCGCACATTGTACTTATGAAAATAGTTTGGAGGTGTTATTGTCTCAGTCAAAGTTTTCCACCAAAATGGATGTAATCTACAAGGTCAAGAGTAAGGCTTCACGAGAGGCAACTTCAATTGTCCATGTCTGGTGCGATAACGAAGCTCATAAGGTCCTGTCTTCATATGCGCAAGCAGACGTTAATGATATCTCCACCATTATTTCCCTTGGACACCGAGCAGGATGGCCTGCATTTTTCACAATGTGAGCGTGAAGACTGGTGACAATTGGAATAGTTTACTAATTCTAGAACAGATTGTTGCCGAAACTTTTCACTTTACCCCATTCTTATCAGTTCTGGATTGCATTCATCAGGGCTGTACGAAAAGCTCGACAGTCGATACTCGAGAGTGTCCAGAAGTCGTGCTTACCGACCACCAGTTCAGATACCGATACCCAACGCGGCGCCGTGCTATTTGGATCGACGTCGACTATGAATGCTTACATGTCTGCATTGGGTGCTGCCGCGGAGGATAAAAATATAGTAGATGCTTTGATGGACAAAGCACTTGAGATAGCGGCGAAACAGTGGTCACACGCACCCGCATCTTACTCTAGATCCATTGACTGGTACGGATCCAAAAATACCAATATACCTCAAATGGCCAAGGTCGGTCGTATTATCGAGATCATCGACTCAGCAATCATGAACGACAACGTGGAGATCTGTCGGATGCTTTTCATCGACATTGTCAACAGCCCAGGGACTTCTGCCTCCAAATTTATTCAACTCTACACACCTCTCATCCCTCGTCTATGTGCCCTCCTGTCCTCCAAAAAGAAGGAGATTTCCTCAGCACCTTTCGTTGACCTATTCCAAATACTCATCGGCACTTACCTCCGCGACGTCCTCGGTGAAAAGGGCCATCTGTCCACCTCCCATCTTCGCAAAATTGGCTGTGGCTGCACTGATTGTCAAGTACTCGATAAGTTTATTCTCAATCCTCAAACGTCGTCAGAAACCTTCCCGGTGGTGCAGTCTCGTGGGATGCATCTAGAATCTCAGATCGCGAAAGCACCCGACCTTTGCACGTATACGACCATCAGGTCTGGCATTCCACAGGGTGTGCAGGTCACGAAGCGACCTGAGATTGTTCAAGCGTCAATGTGGGAACACAGACAGCGAGAAGCCAAGAAATTTTTGAAGTCGATTGGACCAGCTGCGACTATCAAAAAAATAATGGGCGGGAGATATGCAGATGTAGTCGCTGCTGTCAACGGAGAGGTCTTGTTTGGGGATGTTACAGGGTCGACTGGAAATTCTCTTTCTGTGATGCAGAACTCTACTCCTGCTGCTACCAGCTCGACTACTACCACGAGGACCGGCGGCGCAGCTCCAATTTCAAGGAAAACAGGTGTAGCCACGGTCACACATCCTATAGCTGGACAGAAGAGGAAGCGTTCCGTGGTTGATTTGGGTGTCGTTGATCTTACTGAGGATTAGATAACTACGCCATTTCGTTAATTGATTTGGTTATACAATGGTTCCCTTAGAGTATCTTAGCTGGATTGTACTGTTCAGAATTTCATTGCTTGGTTATTGGTACACACCCGGTATCTCCGGGCTAATTGGTATGAATCGTGATGAGTTGGATATGCACCGTGCTGGGTGGGTAAATTTCCTGAAGTTGAGTTATATGCATTCGCGCTTCTCATAAACTTCAAACAGGATTGATTATTTAAATTCGAGTAAAAAAACTCACGCATCCGACCATCTCCGCCTCTGATTACGCTAGGATCCAGCCAAGGCAAAGGTGCGTATATATCTTCTTACCAAACGTAGTGCAGACCCTTCTGGCATGAGTTGACGAACGACAAATTAAATCCAAACGAAAAAATCGGTTGTTACTAAAGAAAAAAGCGAGTCAGAAATCGTATTTGTAAAATGTTAGGTACATAGCGTTGTGTCATGATCTAATAGTAATTACGTATGTTGATGCTCACATGACATCGTTGATGATATTTATTTTTAGTAACAATAACTCAACTTACAGTATGCCCACAAGTCGTCGCCTCCTGGCCGTCGTAATGAGCAGTGTGCTCTTAGGGACAATGGTTGTTTTTGGGATTACACGGTTGAAGCCGCGTATTGGCCAACCTACACGATATCTCGTGAGTTCACGTTGATATGAAAAAATTGTATCCATCTTATCGTACATTTTAGAAGGGACCACAAAGGGTATCTCATCTTGTAGAGTTGCCTGTCGAGGTCCTTGTGGAAATATTATCCCTTTTAGAGTTGAAAGATGTTCTTCGTATCCGTCAGGTTTGTCCCTCGTATTAAAGTTTAAGATATTCTGTCACAACTGGCTTTCCATCAGACATGTCAACGCCTCCGTGACGCCACTCTCGCCCGACCTGTTTGGCTGAGTCTCGTTCAATGGTATTTTGCCACCATCAAACCTCGGCCATTCATGCCCGACAAACCACTTAACCTATACACGAGCCGCGAGTTAGAACAACTCGTTATTAGATGGCAAAGCAGCAAAGTCCGCTGGACGCTAACCCAACCTAGGATACGACCCTTTTCTTTTCCCAAGGATTATTTTGACCAAACGCATTTAATTGAAGGTGGACGTTGGCTTATCTTTGCCACACATTATGGCTCTGTCCAATACAAAGACCTAAACAATTTGGACGATGACCCTGACCCTGTCACGCTCATCCCGAGCCTCTTCGACGAAGAGGTCATTATTGATACGCGACTTTCCATCGACATGGATCCTGATGCCCAATATTTGACGTTTAATCTCGGAGTCATGATGTCTCCTCAATATACCAAAGAACATCCCGACTTTCCCAATCCTCCTCGCTTCGCTTATTGGATTCAAGTATTCCGTGTAACTTCAAACATAAACGAGAATGGGCAAGTCACAGGTCTCCGAGCGGATTGCTTGGCTCGTTTTCGCGAGGAATATCCGTGTGGATGTGTCTCATTTACGCTTCACGGACGTCATGTTGCTTATTCCGTGTACACCTTCCAGCCAACTCCCAGCATCGGCGATGGTAGAAGCATTGCAATTGTAGACTGGACGTTAGTTGATTCGACTTCGTTGGCTTATCCAAGGAGGCTTCTCTATCGCCTTCGTGCGGAGGTGGGCGATTTCTGGTATCTCCGTTTTGTTCGATCTTGACTAGTCATAGTGGTTGGCCATTTTATCCGATAATCAGCTGCTATGTCATTCGCAGGGCGACTTTCTCCTCTTCGATTTCAGTACCATTCCTGTGACGACTGTCCTTCCAACTCAGCAAGGACAGCCCCCTCCACAGCCTCCTGTCGCCAGTTTATGCTTGCATGTGTACAACATTTCGAAACCCTATGTTGTACACGACTGTATCCGCTTTTGTGTCCTAACTGATAGTGGGGTCAAAGGTCTTATCATAGATCGCTCGAGCGGAGGAATTGACTGTGTCGAACTTCTCTCAGATGATTCTCTGTGTATATCGAAGTCCTATGTGGGTTATGACCGTGCGGTTGCGTCCTGGTGGCCAGAATTTATCACAGTGCAATATGCTTGGCCTGAGGATGCTGCTCATTCCGTTATCTCTCCGAAAAGCACCTCCCGGATGCCAGATGCTGATAAACATGTCATTTTTGATGAGTCGTCTGGTCGGATGGTTATTTATGGATACAAATTAAGTAACAAATGTATAGATCTTGCGGTGATCTAGTTACGCTATTCAGTCATCAGGCGTTGTATTCCACCCTCTGAAATTACAGTCTACGTGTCATCATTCAGTACTTCAATCATATCCGTGTAGAGAACATATATGCTTACCCACATAACGAGCATTTTGAAGACCGTTTGGATGTTTTCATCTAATTTATCATCATCCGCAATTGTTAGCAGTGGGAGGCTCCAATTGACCATTGGCAAGTGCTTGCGTTTCCACAGAAAACCAAATAACCATTCCTCTCCATTGCTCAAACACCATGAAACAGAATCTTGTCTAAAGATTCATTAGTCAATGTTAATCAATGAATTTGCCGACCCTACCCCGTTTGTTCTAAGCTATAAAAATTGAGAGAGATTTAATGCTGAAATTGTTTAAACGACGATGCAGCATACATTGCCAGCCCTTCCCCAACCACCTGAGGTTTATAATCTTCCAACGTCTTCTTTTTTAGATCTTTCCTCTTTTCTTCGATGATAGAAAATTTAAAACAGCGTGAGTTATTGATCTTATGCCAGATTGACGTCTCCATAATATCCATGAGGCTAGATTTATCCGTCAGAGCTCTGATCCCTAGACAACAAATAAATCGAAGGCATTAGGCATGGAAAACAGTCAATGACGTACTCTCTTCTAGGTCGGAAGCACTGCTGCCACCCCCAAGCTTTTCAACCATAGCCCTTGAGGTAAGAGCAGAAGACCAAATCGCGTAATCTACGGTACCGGTAAGTAACGTCGCAGATTTATCATGTGTGATCACGACAGGATCCTTCTTCGCAGACGCAAGGAGGAGTTCCAAGAAGACGAGGTGGATGACGTCCAAGTAGTTTTCAAGGAAATCCACCACTTGTTCTACAATATAATCGGTGAGTACGCGCGCTCTTGCCTCAGGCTAATGGCGGACAAGTAATTTAGCCGCGTCTTATTTGATTTATAGCTGCCAGACATACCTTATGTGCGACCGACTTCCTCAACGTTCTGTAAACGCGAAGAAATTTTTGATTTGACGTCAGTTCTTTCCAAAATGACTCGAACAACTTTGAGAGAGGTTGAGGATTGGTTTCAGGGCCAAAAATAAAGGTTTTCTTATTGAACCATTCGTCGATTTTGTTGCGGAAATTTGGATAAGTGAGGCACTCTGTCTCGACACCCATGTCGGCCACATGCTTCTGGGTCAACCTTGAGAAAGATATAGCCTATATGAATCGAAATCACCCGACTGTACAAAAAGAGTCGAAATCTGGTACGAACTTGGAGATGTTCCAAATTAGTATGTTGGGTTCGATATTTTGCCAAAGCCTCGTTTGTGTAGGACAACTCGTCAAGGGACTTTCTGGCATCATCCAGATCTTCCAAATCAACCAACTTCATAAGGTTCAAGGCCTCCTTCACAAAGTCGATTGAATCCTGGAAATGGTCGACTTCGTCTTCCAATATGTTGACACCATTAATTGAGAAAGAGATCGGGATGGATTCGGGTTCCTGACGTCCTTTAGCAGGGTCCCCTTTGGTGGCGTTGGCTGGCTCATCGGCGATTTTGGTGGCTGCTAATCGCGACTCCAGTTTCTTTATCTGAATACCGAAGAAGGTCAATGGAAGCCAGAGACAAGATGCGTAAAATCAACTGACATCTGAAGCTGTGATGGCTCTCCCATCCTCTTTCCTGTTACGCAATCGCGATGTCCAATCTTGGCATAAATCGGAGACCGATTTAGTCGTCCGAGTTGGCTAGATCGTCGTGTGATCAATAACGGAATGGGAGAATTGACATGCGCATACCTCGAGGGGTGTTAGTGTTTTTGGTGGATCGTTTACCATGGTTAAGAAAGGATAAGGATGAAGATGGTGAAGACGTGCTGGCTTTTATCATGCCTGGAAATGCTACCAAAGAGGACATGTCAAGAAGGATTTGAACGTGTTTGAACCTCCGGGGATAGAAGACAAGGTAACATGCAACCAGGGTTATTCAGCGCGTATTCCTTTGGCTCAGGAACCTTAGAAAAGATGGGTGATCAAACGAGTCCGGGAAGGACAGCACGTCCAGCAGATATATGGTAGCCTGACTGAACACAAGCTGATCTCCATCGAGAACCATAGAAAAATATGTAACATTTTGAGCATAATCGAACAACTTGACCTTGCTCTGGATAAGCTGAATTCCTGGTACGTGGTGGATAAGGACAATGATTATGTTCCATGAAAGAGTCATTTACTTATCTTGCCAGTTTATCTCTAAAAGAATTTGTCCATCAGCAGCTTTCATTACGAATCATATATAGTTATTTGGAAATTGTGTCTGAGTGAATCGACGATCCCACACGGCTCTCCAGATGGGAGGAGATAGGTGGAGTTTGGAACGAATTTTCAATTTCCAAAATTGGGCAAATGTTACCCACGTCTTGCGATCAGTACTGGTTTTTGTCTTGTCATTCGTCTGCTCAGCCTCTGCTGAGTAGTATCTATTTTGTGCCTGCATTGTTCTATATCTCATTTTGTCATCAACTCCGTTGAGAAACTCCTATGCAAACCCAAAATCAGGATACCTAGGAAAATGCATAGATTATACAGGGGGCTGATATGATGTCCGACCCATATTTGACGAAGTCCGACGCTCATTACGCTAGGATCCAGCCAAGGCAAAGGTGCATATATATCTTCTTACAAACATAGTGGACCCTTCCTCCATGAGTCGACGAACAACAAATCAAATCCAAACGAAAAAATCAGCTGTTACTAAAGAAAAAAGCAAGCCACAAATCGTATTTGTACTAAAATAACTTGTTGGGTACATAGCCTTTTACATAGCGTAGTGTCATGATATAATCAGGGCTGTACGGACTCGTTTAGGACTAAAACCTCCAAAAGGCCTTGCCTTTGAGTAGTGACGCCTATGCGGGCCGGTGTGACATTTCCTTGCTCTTTCCTCAACAACCACTCGGATTGTGTTATGCTCAAATTATGGATTCTCCTTCCTACCGCCGTGCGCCTTTGGGTCTACAACGCATTGATACGCTGCGGTTTTTACTTGTACGGACCTACAAATTCATCCCGATGCTTTCGTTTACCCTTCAATCTATACGCAAAAGTCGGCTGCCATGTTTCCATGTCAGAAGCCAACGCCATGCGCTTGATCGCAGCGCACACTACCATTCCAATCCCATTCGTAGTCGATACCATTGAAGTCCCGACGGGCGTCTTTCTCGTCATGACTCGTGTTCGTGGTGAACCTCTAAGGGATGCGCTCACCACGATGTCCCCTCAAGCACGTTCACTACTTGCATCTGACTTGAAGGAATGTTTTAGTCAACTTCATTCCATACCAATCCCATTTACGGGACCAAGCATTTGTGGTGTTGGTGGTGGACCCTTCCGGTGCTATCGCATTGAATCTGATCCAATTGGACCATTCGCAACCGAGCGCGACCTATATCGCCATCTTTACAACCGGGTGTACCTTCAAGAACGTACCCGTCTCGAAAAATTTGCGCAAAGGGTACATACCAGACCTCATC
>JAIUJM010000513.1:0-10182 GCA_026262225.1 Inosperma sp. D86 | reverse complement strand
ATTTTTCGTTTGTGCGATGACTGGAGCGCAGCCTCTGCGTCCATGCGCACTGCTCCCCACCTCCTAGGACAAGTGTGCAAGTATTGGAGGGATGTCGTCTGGAATGAACCAATTCTTTGGACCCATCACGTAGTTTGGCTCAACGGTGAACCGAACACTAGGGGCTCGCCATGGCTGCACTCCACACTGGACGCATGCTAGGGGCAAAATTTTCGGCCTTTGTATATATCAGAAGGAGCTGCGGTGGCATCACATTGGAGCGAATTGGTCAGTGGAAATGGAAGAGATATCCAAGGCTCTTCCTGATTGCAAAGGCCTCCGGTTGATCTTTTGTGATCGGACGTTGTTTGAAGCGTTCGACGAGAAGTTGGATGCAAGGTCTTTAAGCCAACTATACTCTTTGTCCCTCGAGTGTCGCACCCGTGTTCCTCGAAGGCGGTATCTGCAAGACTTGAAGCTGGCACCACACCTCCGTTCCGTGAACCTCGTACTCTTTGCTGAGCTTCTTCCTTTCGTCTCCTTTCCCTATTCTCAATTAGTGGACGTATCATGTACGTTAAGGGGAACAAGTATAGGAGACACGATCACCCACTGGAGGTCATTCATGGCCAAATGCCCTCGTCTTCAAACAATTGATGCGTATTTACAGGGGGGACTCTTCCCCGATCTACCATGGGGCTATGGTGGGCACGCGGATGCATTGTCCTCAGCAGTCTCTTTTGACCAAGCACGGTCCTTACGTCTCGGAGGTTGGTTTGAAGGTGAATTAGACGTCGCAACCATCCTTGCGGACCTTTCCTTTCCAAATCTTGAACACATGGAACTCATGACCATGGCTAAGGTAGGGCCACGTCTAATCAGTCTCAGTATACCGTTTTCGGAGGGATTGTGCACGCAATTGCCCTACATGGTCGGATTGACGTCTCTTCGACTAATTGGGATCACCATTTCATCTAACGAACTCCGAATATTGTTGCCCTCAACCCCTCTTCTCATCTTGCTTGATATCATGAAAGGAAGCTCCGACAATGACGGTGACTTCGATGATTTGGTTAACTATCTTACCATTGACTCGCTTATTGAGAGTCTTCCAGTCCTCCCTCGCCTTCGTGACTTGGGGATTGATCTCAACATGAAAAATTTTCCCCGGGAAATAAATATCGAGCGTTACGTTGCTTTGGCACGTTCACGGTACGAATGGGCCCGCAGTCATATCCATACAAGAGACAAGGGAGTACCGTCGTCGAAAATGTCTGGTGGTCAAATTCCTTCATACCCCTTCCGACTCCATCTCAAATACCAACTTGAGGATTCTGACGTCGTTCCAGTCATCGCCCAGGCCATAGGCGTGACACAGTACCCGGTCTTGTGGCCAAACACCCTAAACGAGTCTGCTAATTAACTTTGTATGAATAAGAAATAATCGGGATTTCAACCTGCCAAGAGACAGTTCTCGATTACATCCTGGATCGGTGTATTTGTTACAGTCGAACTAATCTTGTAGGCGCTTCTATGCTGATCTTGTTGCACTTTCTTGATAACTTGCCACCGTAGGCGTTCGATTACGTCCCATTCTCGTTCCGATCGAGGGTCAATAAATACTGCAAAACAATAATAAAAATAATTAAGCAAACTAACTACAAGAGCAAGCCTGCCACTCTGCACACACACCCCTAATTTATACCAGATGTTCTTGCAAGTTCACTTTGCTGTCACTTCTAAAAGAATGATCGGCCCTAAGTAAATACGATGAAGTGCAGGACTTACTGTTTGAGAAAAATATTGTCTGGTCCGTTGTAGAGGAATGCATCATAAACAAGTCCCCCGAATAAAGCTCCCGCTATTGGTCCCAACACCGGACACCAAATCCAATAATGGCTACATATTGCATCAGGTCCATTACGAAAAACGATCCTGGAAATAAATTTGGCACGAACCTCCGATAAGTGAATACTTCTGTCCCATAACCGACCATCGCAGTCAAGATGCGTGGGCCGAGGTCGCGTGCTGGGTTGATCGCGTAGCCTACAACCATCTTACATCAGACGCCAGAAAGCGATTCAACTACTGCTCATTAATGTACCTGTCTGCATTCCAAGACACATGCCAATAGCAAGGATGGCGATAAACACTGCTATGGGAACTAGACCACCTGGAGGTGGCATGTTTTTCTGATCGATAATGGCTAAGACAACAATCATAAGTGCCATAGTAGCCAAAAATTCATTGAAGAAGGCAGAAATGTTAGTCATGTAGTTGAGCTAGCCGCAGCGAAGAATGTCAGCTAGACGGTTATCCTTATGTGAGAAATACGCACTGCGTAGGTCGAGAACAGCCCAGCTGTCTTAAGAGTTCAAACTCCCTGGCCTTCGAAGACATCGATGGCATGGAAGTAAGTCCCGTAAATCACAGCGGCACCTACAATACCTCCCAGCATCTGGAAAAGAATGTAGACCTGCCAGTGTTGAATGAGATTGTTAAGACAAGATAATAAATGACATACAGGTACTTTACGCCATGGAAATCCTCGAAATATAGCCATTGCTAAAGTAACCTAAAGGATATCAGCATGACAACGACATCGTGCAGAAAGACTCACAGCAGGATTAATATGAGCTCCGGAAATGCCACCTGCAGTCCAGACACCCATAGCTACACCAGTTGCCCATCCAAAATTGATCGAGATAAAGCTCTTGTAAAATGCTTAATGACACAACGTCGATAACGAGGGCAATACATACCCCTCTGGGTGAAGGAGCAACGTTAGGGTCACTGGACAGCACAACTTGACAAATAACACCAGTGCCGAATATAACTAATATGCAAACGCCAAGAAACTCTGCAAATGGCTCCCTAAGATGATCTCTGACATGAATGACGCCACAGGATGAGTCCACAACTGAGGGGACGACAGCAAGATAGAAACACACCGTATCTTCAACCAAGTATTGGTACTATTCCTGTGGTAGGAAACATCGATGCTGGTGGTTTCTGAAGGACCAACTGCTCGTTCGGATATATTCAAATCGTCGCTTTTTGGCATGGAGAAATGACAGTTCTGGGGGAGTACGAGGAAAACGTACGATGGTATACTGAAGCAATTTATATTCGTCTTGGAATGACCAATAATAATTGGGTGATAGTCTAAGCGACAGGCCGACAGCAATATGTGGTGGGTACCGAACCGAAGATAGACTCACCTCTTTGCCACTATCTGGCGCCGAGAGGTGCGGAACTTGGAAGACAGCATCTGAACTGAAGCTAGCATCCGAACACTTTCTCGCTCCCGGCAGGGCCAAACGCTTGAAGGTTGATCAACCAGTGGGTATCCGAACAGGCCGTTTGTTTACCTGCAGTGGTATGGTGCAGTTTTCATCAGCAAGTTCACGTTTTACTTGTCCGCTTTTATGGGTTTTTTGACTTGTCACAAGTCAAAAAGCGAAAAAGCGAGAAAAGCTACAAGCATTGTAAATAACTACACTAAAAGGCTAATCTGACAAAAATTCATGGCAATGATGATCGATATATGGATTAACAAAGTACGTCTGGAACTCATCCAATGCATTAGCATATGAAATATAGTCAGGAAGGAATCCGATGCCATATTTTGGTAAAAGGTGAGCCCCCCGAGCAATACTTTTAAGGGGTATAACTTGGACAGGTCGCTGCGTTCGTGATCCTTCTGCTTTAACCATCCACATTCCAGTGTCGGGATCGCGATGGTCTGATGCTGGAACAAACCAACTGACAAGTGCGCAAGGCATTGCTTCATCATTCCGATCATCAAAAAAAGAGAAAAAGAGATGAACTCGTGCAACAAGCAACCCCTCCATTCCAGGTAGATCGTCATCCTGGACAACAAAAACAGTGTCATGGCGAGGATGACCATACCATGATGGGTTGCATCGAATACGTTGCCGATACATGCCTCCAGCTCCACAGAGATCACTTGGAGAATAGAAGCGAGTAATTGCAGAATGAAAAACATGAATTTTGCCGGTGAAATTGACTCGGGTAGTGACATCATCAGGAATGGGACGGTTGGGATGCCGCTGAGAGTACAAGAACTGATTAAAAGCTAAAGGAAAGCCAGGTTCATTGATGTACTGTGCGAGCGCATCCAGATGTCTAGGATATTTGCGTTCTGAAATAATATTGAATCCCCACAACAATTAAAACTTATTTCAGACGTACCAGGAGTTGTGGCAAGCACAATGGAAGAAAGTGCTCGAGGCCCATCTACAGGCCCCACATCACACACCCGCTCTTTCTCAGCATCTCGATTTGTAGTGTCATCAGCATCAAGGTCCATCACATCATCTGGTAACACGTCACCATTGTTATCCAAACTATCAGCTCTCAAGGTTTGGACAATATATCCCGCAGTGCTTCCTATGAGCATCCCTTGCTGTAGAAAGAGTTGTCGCAGAGCCGCAAACTTTTCTAGTCTGACAATGGTGCGCAGCATTTGAGGAAGCGCCCGAAAACGACTCGACCGTCGCCAGGGTTCTTTCACAGCCTTGATATGTTTTGACTCTGTTATTGAGGAGCACTGGCCATTGGGGGATCCAAAAAAAGGAGCGGAAGGAATATAGTGCATCAAAGCATGCTGACGGGGCAAAGATATGGAGGTGCGGACACCTGTCTCAACAAAGAACTGGCGAAGTTCATGAAAGCGGTCAAGAAGGACTTCGGCCGCCTTGAGGGCTGTGCTTGTAATGGCATTTCGACGAAAAATGTAGCAGAGATCCATAAAAGTTGAAAAACATTGCACAATTTGCGACGGTACATGTCCTGCAATTGCTGCAATATAGACCTTATTTTATTTCAACTTAGCAAACCAGAAAGACGAAAGCTATAGATATACAAGTACCTTCATGAGCGCTTTTGAATCATCTCCCGTCCACTGTTCAAAATTCCGACCATCACTAAAACGCCGAAGACCTGCATATGAAGGGACCACAGAAATGCTAAAAGAATATCAGTTTTGACACAACATCATACATGAAGCATATTGCATCACCGTCGATCAATATCTTCAATTATCTCCAATGCACGGCTTTGGCCATGAGTGATATGAAGGTACTGATTAACCCAGTCCACTAGATGGTCCTTGAATGTTCCCTTGATGATTTGATGGAGCAAATCTGGTGAGAGGAGGACATGGATATCAGCACGGGGAAATCCATGCGTAAAGGGCTACAATATCCAGTGTTACTAACAAAAGGTTACACAAATAGAAAATAACTCCTACCACAACATCACACCGGATCCCATGCTCATCCCACACAATGCCTGGATCGAAAGATCTGATGATAAAATCACTTCTTTCATGGGACCGACGGTGAGCATTCTTGTCATCCAAGTTTTCAGGCCTTGCATCACATCTGACACATCAAGATGTTAGCATGGAGCCATATATACAACATAAACTGTATGTGGTACATACTTTGGACACCATCGCTGAACAATTCCTGCTAACCAGACCTGTTCAGGGTAATCGGCAATATAAGGGCCTAGAGAATAGATTGCACGCCGAAAATGACCATCAGGACAAAGAATTACTTCCGGTTCTGTCATGCCTGCTTTAAGAGGGGCGAAAACCCTTTCCAAGCACATATGATAAACCTGGCGGACAAAGCGCTGAAACTCTGGGCGCTTTGCCTGCCGTTTGCTTGCTAGAATAATTATATTCAGTAACTGGCCAACAATTGAAGTCAGGATACTTACTCTTTGGAATGGGAAGGAAAGCAACAGGAAGAACAGAATTGCTATGTCCACGACGAGCAACGTTGGTCAAATTGCCTGGTGACATGTAGACGGGATGGTATTCTTGATGACCAGTAGCAACCGAAACAGTTGTCTTGTCACTTCCCGCTACAATTGGAACTAGCATTGCACCATGGGTGCGCGAGTCTTCGGCAATAGTATCCTATTCCAGGTAATCAATATTGATAGCATGATTCATGTTTAGTATATCTTACCGCTTCTTTCCATGCCCAGTCGGCAGACATCAAATTAGACCAAACTCGGTCACCTTTATAATTGAATTGACGATATGGCTTGAGATTAATCTGGTCCTTGAAGTCGGCGGTCTGAAGTTGATTGTGTAATAGTTTACGTGAATCGCGTGTACAAAGCTCGTAAGTTTCGGTCATCCAACGAGGAGGATTTGGTGGAAGTGGTCCTGAATATTTGAATTGAATTGTCTGAAATGGTGCATCACCGGCTTGGATTGAATCAATTGTCATATGCATATCGGCTGCTGAAGACCAAGGAAGAGGCCTATTATCTCCCGCTTCCAATCTCGCAGCTAACCAGAGATTCAATCCCTTTTCAATCTTCTTTTCTGATGCTTGAAGTTCAACAAAATAGTAGTGCGCCCAATCAAAACTCAGGCGACCCTCAAATGGATGCCAACGACTGCCATCTATTGCATCAGGAGCAACAGAAGGGGCTGGGCGGCTATGTAGGGAAATAAATTCTCCATTCTTATCACATGGAAGAGCTGCAATATGGATGAACAAATATGTGAATCTAATAGCATTCAACACATACCATTCAATTTTGGATGATAGAATGTCTGAAAATCGAGCGCTGGATCAGGTTCTGAGTCAGGAGAAAGTTCTCGATGTTGGGCATTATAGTGCTGTGTAAGATTGGCTTGACGCTTGAACGTGCGGTGGCATTTTGGATAGTGGCACGGAAAATCGAGCATAAGGGTAGTGGATTGTCAAAAACAATAATAAATGGACAAGAGTGGCAACACACGATCAAATTGATGCGAACGTCTGCAAACATTGGGGAATGTTCTGGCGTGCCAAGGTCGGTGCTTTAACAAACAAACTAAAGACGTGGCACCCAAATCAAATTCTTCCAACCGAATAAACAACTTCTCATAGTAACCAATCCATTGTCCAACACTATCCTGCTTATGCCTCCATCTCTACGTCAGAATTCCAGCCGTGGTAAGAAGGCCACCATCCCAGCTTCAAGCGACAACCCAAAGGCTGCTACGAAAACGGCATCTGGAGGAAAACGTGTCCGCGAACCTGAAGAAACCATTGCTGAGCCAGAAACGGCACCACCAAAAAAGGCGAGAGTTACCAAGAACGCAAATAGTCAGCCAGAGCCTGCCAGTGGGCTTCGACGGTCTGGGCGAAGTGCTAAGCAAAATAGCAAGACCGTGACAGAGAAGAGGAAGCGACGTACCAAGGCTGAAATCGAGGCTGCAAGGGCAGCCGCTGAAGAGGCTAAAAGACAGAAGGATGAAGCGGCCAAAAAGGTGAAGCAGGATATGGCACAGATGGATATCGACGACAATAACGACAAGGTGCAGATGGCTGAAAAGGCTGTCAGAAGACTCTCCGATATGGCAATGAATGACTCTTCTGATCCGGAAGGCGAGGAATTTGTTGGATTCAACGAGGTGTCGTCAACCTCAGATAGTGCATCTGATCTAGACGATGTCGAGGATCTAAAGGTTAGTCTCATCCATCAATTCAGATAACAGGAAATACTGACAGCTTGAACACAGGAGAGCTACAAAGCCCTCCAGAAACAAATGGAAGCGCTGCAGAAAAAGATTGGAGGTGGTAGCAAGAAAAGAACGGGGGGTGGGAAGAAAAAGTAACAATTGTTTGTGTCAACAAAAAGATGAGAACTGACAATCGTTGACAGGTCCACAAAAGACGTCCCTCATGCATCGGGTCTCCTGCCTGATTGGAACACACGTGCTGCTAAAGTTTCGAAAAAGTCCTCGCACCATATCAACATCAGTTCAGGTGGACTTGACGATGAAGACGCTGACGCAGTTAATCCATACTCAGCTCAGAAGGCCCAGGATGGTCATTCTAAGGACCCAAAAGTCGTTGTCAAGTCTGGACAGCGAGATCTCTCACGTCGAAATGAGGTATGCCATATGCAGGCCATGTGATATCAGAAGAGCTAATTTTGTCTTAGCTCGTTGCCATTGTTCGAGTTCCTGGGGAGTCTGACTCCGAGTCTGAGGAACGTGAGCCTGTCAAGCGCACACACCTGCCGAAGTCCTCTGGTAGAAAGGCCACCACGGAAACCAAGGTGGTCCCAGCTATCAAGATCAAGAGTGAAAGTAAGGAAAATGCCCCAATGCGCAAAATTGCCGATGAGGACGGTAGCAAGATCAAAAAGCGCCACATTCTTAATTCCAATAATGTTCGGATTAACGATCTTCCAGATTTTGCAAAGGATCAGACATGGCGGAAGACCTTTCTGCCAACTCTATATGATAAGTTCTTTACATCCTCCAACCCATTTTCTCAATTTGCGAAGGGCGATAAGGAATTTGTCTCCTTATTGCAAATTGTCATAAAGGAGGTCTATCCAAACATTAAGTATAAGGCATCGGCATCGGATTCAATCCACGCGTTGGTGAGTCAATGGTATTCAAGTAATTATGGTTACGGTGCTACTGATCTTACATTACCTTAGGCCTATAACAGAATCAATGAGAAGAGGTCGGCTATCGGTTCAACCGCCATTAATCTGGTTAAGAAGCATATCGCCTCACTGGAAGGAGCTAACGCTGCACGCAATTGGCTACTCTGGGCTTCTCGTGGTGATGGACCACTTTTTTTCAGAGAGCCTGTTGCTCCTGGTGCACCCCTTGATCGCAGGAATCCTGAATATGTGGTAAGTTTGTGCTCAAAATGAACTTTTACAATATTGACTCAGAGTTCATGTTAATGTAGAAACCAGGAGGAAAGCTTCTTACGAAATTCCTCATCGATCTTGTCATGCCTTTCCTACGCCTTAACTCTGGTTCAGTGTCCAGTAATGGACACCCACGTGGTTTGGTCGCCCTTGCTATGGCTGCTGTATGTACAACTGTGACTACCAATCCACGTTGCAACTGATGCCGTCCTCAGCTTGAACGCGCAGTACAGGTTCTCCTTCGACCATCAGATGACATCGGGGACTTCTCAAGTGGTTCCTGGGGATCAAAGGTCACAGCCTATCACAAAAACCTCGAAAATATCGAAGAAACCCGTTGGAAGGAGCTTATAGATGCATGTGGGGGGGGTAGCTTGACCCCAGACAGTGTGGATGAAGGATATGAGGCTAATTTGTCCTTTCTGGATCACAACCGTGCCATGCTTTTTGATTTTTCAAGTCCGGTGAAGCCGTGATTTTGTATAGTAGCCTATATAACTAGTGCTTCTCAGACTTTTTAGCTTTTCTAGACTTTTCCCCACTTTTCCTAACTTTTTTATTACTTAAAAATACCCTACTTTTCTGAAAAGGTGACGCGGCTTTTTTAACTTTCAACTTTGACGCTTTTTTTCGCTTTTTTTCGCTTGCACAAGTCAAAAAAAGTAAAGTGTGAAACTACTGATGTTCCCTATACTGTACTCTACCAGGTATGTCCTTCAACGTTCAACCTTGATGCTGTTTACTGGCAGCAAAAACGTATGTGCAACAAAACCGTCCTCAGGCATGTATGTCGGCCAAACCATTCATTTAGCGTGGCATTTAGGTTTCGGATTAATCTTCAAGCTAGAAGTGAAGGTAGCAGACAAGGTTTGTCAAGCAAAATGTAATCTTTGCTATTGAAGCGAGGATTTGAAATAAGAATTGGTCCACCCGAAACACAGAATTTGCAATACTTACAAGATCAACTTATGGACTAATATTGCTTTTGGATTATCCCCACGGTCTTGGAGAAAATGTGTAAACATGGACTTATGTACCTTTCATAATATTTCAAATTATGAGCCTTGTCAAGCTCGTAAATTTATCATATTGGGTTACATAGCGGAAAATAAAGCCCTGCCAGAAACTTGTGCATTCTTCATGTTCCTGCCAACGGTTTCGTCAAGCTCCCGAATTTTCCAAATTGTCCCAACCAAAAATCTAGTCGTTGGCGGCTATCATGCACTACTTTTCCCCAAATCAAAGCCATTTGAGGGGATGTAAACATGAGGCCTTGCATTTCTTTATGGGAAAGACTTGAGGGGGCCAGCTTAGATGACCCATCGAATGTCATACAAGTTAAAGGCTTGAGACTCGGTTGAGTTCAAGAAGTTAGAACACTGACCCTTTGTTTGTCCCTGCAAACTATTAGTTGAAAAAGCAGGGACAAACAAAGGGTGTTTTCCAACTTCGGATATGTGTTGATTGGCATGGTGTGCGGAGATGGTGCGA